>MU832955.1:0-63728 GCA_029204225.1 Diphasiastrum complanatum | reverse complement strand
TGATGAATGTTAAAATATGCTCTAAAATGATTCGTATTGATATGGTTTTGGTCCACATTGTTAAGATCAAGCTAATCCAAGAGATGATAATTTATGTTGATAGAAAAACACTCTCATTGCTCCATTTTGATGTCATGCCCAAATTTTCTTCCTCATATGCATTGATTTTGGCAATGAAGACAATAATCTCCCCCCTTTGAAGAGATTAGTCTCAATATGTAGCTAATTCGCAGATGGGCAAATCATCCTATTAGGGTATTTCAAGGTTAAACGAGGAAGCAGGTAGATGACAATTTCTATGGAGGATGTGGTCCCCTTTTCGACGAGAAGAACTTTCACCCTCTAGTGTCCACATTGAAAGTTTTCCAAAGATGAAAAAATCCTCCACAGCCCAATTCAGCCACAAGTTGTAAACTACAGGTAAAGAACATGACATATTTTTCTTAGATTTTTTGATATGAGGGTTGCAAACGCTCTTTTTGGAATCAGATCATCCACTCATTTTGGAGTTCAGATTGGAAACTTCCTCTTCTATGTTGAAATGTGGAAATTATAGTCTAAAGACATTGAATATTTGTCTCATAATCACCTGATTTGAAGGAGGTTTGTGCAAGACATTATTTACAGTGGATGTTAAGTATGAAGGCTTTTGAAAAAGCAATAATGCCAAACTTTGTAAATTTCTTCAAATGTGAAAGATTCAAAAACAAAAAACTGATTGGCATTCATGCAATCCATCATTTGATCAAGAATATAAAGAGGCAGAGAGCATATAGCAAACAGCAATAAAAATAAGGTTACTATGCATATAAGAAGCTAAAGTCCAGAAATTGGCTTACAAACAGGATCAACAAAACAAACTCTTAGAGATGTGACAAATCCACAACACTTTCAGAGGTCATCAGTCACTTGGCTCAAGATCATGTAATATCAGTCTCAGAACTAAATGAACGAAAAGGCAATGATTGGAGCCCTCCACTTCCTTAGTGGTGAAATTTAAGACAAATGTAGAGGACATTAAAGCTCGAGTTAATAAAGGGATACAAGTGGGGATCTTAGATTGATGACTCCATTATCACAAACTTTTTGAAATCAAGCTTCACAACAAGCTTCCCAAAGAGTGGTCACAAGCATAATCATCCCTTGTTCAAGAATTTCACATCAATGATATCACAAATTATTGACCATCATGATTGGCCACACTTTGCCTAAACTTCGGGAAAATATAGTTGGAAAGAAACTTGGCAATTCACTACATTGAACATATTAAGGGGCTTTGGACAAGAATGATTCCAAGAACAAACTCTACCATGCTTCATTCAATAACCTTGTGAGCAATCATAAAGAAGAGCAAAAAAACAGTGAAGCATCTTTTTTTGCTATGTATGTTACTAAAATTTCATCAAGGTTTTTTATACCCTTTCAAGAAAACAATCATGTGCAAGAGGATGGAGGAGTTTAGGGTGACAAGATTTAAGCCACTCGATATGCTAGCTTGATCATAGGAGTGAAGAGTTGGAATTGCACTTCCAACTAATTTTATGGCTCAAGGATATCATAGTATTGGATTTAAGCATAGCCTTAGAAGAGGTTTCAAGCTTTTGCATCATGTAACTAATCTCTTAATCATGAGGATGATATCATTCTTTTGGCCAGTATAATACAAAGCCTCAACACTATCCCAATGCTGCAAAAGGTTTTGCAAGATTTCAAGTGTTTCAGCCAATTTCAATAAGACCAAAATGCTAGTTTTCTGATCCAACAAGGTGAAAGATCCCATGTTTCTTGTTTGATGGGGCTGAAATAAAAGTGACTTAGGAATACAGCTACTTAGACCATAAATCTCTAAAAACCTCCATTAGAAGACAAGAGATCTCCTATTAATTGGGATTCCTGTCATGCATCAGAAGCATCATGCATAACAAAGATTTACGGCAATATAGCAAATGTCATTATTTGGATGATCAGCTACTCCAGTCATGTTCGTATTTGAAGTTTGGGAAGGTTGGCTCCTAGAGCTAGATTGCATGAAATCGGAAAGGTCCATGAAATCTCTTCAACGGCAATTCAATTTTAAGATATTCCAAAGACTCATGCATGCAAAGTGAATTGACATGGCTCTATCATCGAAGAGTCTAGCAAGATGAGTGGCCAATAGAACCTCAAAGTCAAGTCTTTTTTTCTTCAATAGCATGCTTTGGAAAGCACCTTCAAAGAGGAAGAAGTGTTACAATTAAAAAAAACATAGACCCAAAGGTTACATGCTTCTCACACACAGTTGCTTGGGTTTCAAGCCTCATGTTATTTCATTTCAATCATTGATATTCGGGGCCTTTATCTGGGCCTTGATGATATACTAAATCATTAACATTAGAAGTGATGGTTTGGGTCACTTGATCAACGAGTTATCAATCATCATCCATTATTCATATTTCTAATGGACAATAATTGGAGACTCACACATTCAATTCCTCTAGATAGTATGAATAAGCCAATGTGCTCTCATTTAAGGGAGGAACATACTTAATTAGAGACTTAAGTTAGCTGTCATTTCTAATTTGTACCTTAATTATAGCTTCCAATACAGTTAACCACTTCTTGTTATTCATTCGATCGTCTTAGTTACATTTCCTATTCACTATAATTCTAGCTCTCTCAATATTCAATGTGCTATTTTAGTCAAAACTTGGATGCAAAGCACTTTTTGGGCCACATGAGTCAAGTGCCTCTTCCTACAAAGTTTAAATCCATCTTTACTGAGGGCATAATCTCAATGTTGATTCAAAAGTGTTTGAGACTTGAATATGTCAACGTTTGAGTCAAAAAAAAACAAGAATTTTAGAGCATGCTTCTTGTCTGAATACCGCTTATCCAATATTTTGGAGTATGTTTCCTTCTTTGATGTTTGAAGTTTGAAGTTTCTTAACCAATCGTTTTTCATATTTGTTAGTGGTTGTCCAATCTAGTGATATTCGTGAATCATGGCACGATTGGGAGGGTTTTGGCATGAAAAATAATTAGTTTTGTTACTTTGAGTAGATTGAAAGATGTTTTTGCTTTTACATGCTAGTTCAACCACTTTTTTTGGAAATATAACCCCCAACACTTGTACTAAGACTTCCATGGATCAAAAACTTAAACAAAATGCCTAAAACACATCAAAAAAATTCACACATTTGAAATGTCTCAACACACTTATAACGTTTGAATTTCATATATTGGAATTGATAGAATGCTACTACGATTAGGGTGCTTGAATTATATCTATACTTTTGGGAGAAAATCAAAGTTCTCAATTTTTGCAAATACAAACTCCACAATATTTAGATTTCAATTTTGAATGGATTGTTGAATCCTTCTTATCACAAAGCCAAGGCGAAATTGATTTTTTTCTTAATCAAGTACCAAAAGGTAGGATGCTAAATGATCAGTTTACTTATTAATTTATTTATCTTTTAATTTCACGCAATGTATCATTAATCTTCCTATAGTGGAGGGCTCCTAACGCATGTTCTAGAATTTGAAGCCTATAATGAACTTAGGCAGAACAATGATGTTTTTTTAGACCTTCATGTAGGTTTATCACCAGATGGGATATACGGATACCATAAAATTACAAGATGCGTGGAGACTGAGAATACCAAGAGAGCGAGAGACATCAAGGACCTTGAACCTGAGTTCTTGATCCATGTTGTTGATTTACTTGTTAGATTTCATTCTTGAAATCATTTGTAATGTGGAACTATATCATGTACTAGTCTACAGTTTTACTTGCATTATCGAAACAGTGTTGAAGGTATCGAGACCATCTGCAAAAATACACGTATTGTTGAAATTGTTTAAAATTCGAGGGATTATCAAACAAAATTCAAATTGACAAAAATTCCCAAAAAAAAGTCAACATTCAAACGTTTGAAGTAACATTGGCTCGGTCCACCAACGTCAGCAGATGTCCTAGTGGTAGTACTGATATGTCTTGTTTACTGTGAGACTAAAGAGCATTACCATTGCCTTTTTAGTGATCTCCACACTAAGCTCTCATATAAGTATCACTAGAATTACAATCACAAAAAAAGATGAGGTAACTTCAAAAGTACATCACAATATAAATTGGCTAATTTATTTCTTATCATGTCCTTATATCAAAAGTCAAGTGAAGTTCCCCATATACATATAATTCAAAGCTACCTCTAATTTGCTATCATGCAAAAAGCACCAAATGAGAAATCTGATTTGACTTCAAACATACAGGAATGTTGCAGAGGTGGAAAAATGCTCGAATGCAAGGAAAAGCTTGTCGTAAATCAACATCCTCACCCCCATATCCAGAGCCATATCCAGAGCCTCCTATTACAGGAAATGGTGTGTATTTGTTTCGCTTGGCTTTGTAAGAGGGTAGTATAGATCTCCTTCTCATGTTCCCTTTCTCACCATCCATAACCTGTTGCAAGGTTTATGCCACAAACAATTGTCAAATCTTATAAGTGCCCATTTCTCTTTCAAGAAGAAATGATCATATTACATCAACCATACAAATGCATTATGTTCCAAAATGTACTAAGCATTTCACAATGCATTAACTTAAAAGTGCCCCAACTTTTCTTCTTCTTTTTTAGAATGTCTACCTTTTTCTAAAACCCAAATTCAATCATTTTGAAGCTTTTCTATCATGTACCAATACAAAATTGCTCAAAAAGAACATAATAGGATAGGAGCTTCATAAAGTTATGTTTGCAATCCATTGATGTTCTATTGGAAGCTGAAGTTTAAAGTTTCAAACCTCAAAAAGTTTCAAAACCTTCAAAAGAAATTCTAGCATAAGTTTTGTTGGAACTATGGCAAATCATTTTTGCAATGCACAATCATTAGTAATGACCATGTTTAGGATTCTACAGTTGCTTTTAGGTTTGCTTTTGACTTAAATGGGTTCTCTTAGATGCAATGCAAGTCATTGGAAAAAAGATCACTTGTGGAAATATAGTTTGAAAGCTATTGAATACCCTCCAAGTGAGAACTCAAAGTTTAATCATGTTGTCTAAGATAATAACAAGAATGCCAGTTTTGAAAATATTCTTGCATAACTTAGGAAAACAAAGGATGATCTTGTTGAGACAGAATATAATCTTCTAAAGATTTGTTGTGAGCTTCCAAGGCTATATTAAGCACACTCGCGTCCAAATTTAGACACCGTAGAGCAAAGATCCCAAATGAGGAGACTGTTGGAGTTCTTTGAAAGAAGGATTCAAAAAGCTCAAAAATAAAATAGGTAGACCATAGAAGGTAAGAACTAGACTCTAAGGAATGAAAGAAATATGAGGAAATGACCAATTTTGACAATATGAATCCCTTGTGTAAGAAAATGAAGCCAGTTTCGAAGTGCATAATCTACTAGAAAGTTTCTCAAATTCCTAGACTCCCAATTTCACAATCGCTTGGATCTAGTATCAAAATTACCATACTAATTTTCATCATTCACAATGAAATTACTATCAATAATTGATTTAGTACTATCATTCTCATGTGAAGACTCAGAAACAATTCCACTTAAGCAAGATTTTAAAACAAGATAGTAACAATCACAATTATGAGCTTCCTTCATTAATTCCGCCGATGTAACCATCAGAAACTGAGTTCCAGTATCATCACCAAAAATGGATACAACTTTACCACTAGAATCTATGAATCGTAATTCATGCTTCTTAAAATCAATTTGCAAACTATCAGATTTACTAAAGAACCACTCATATCCTAAAATTACATCCGATTGGCCCAAGTTTAGAACATGGAAATTAATCTTCTCAATCCTTGAAGATCCAGCTCCAAATCCGGAATCATTACTTCAAGAACTTCAGTATCTGCGCCTGACGCAAGCTTAACCACATAACGATGGTCACTTGGCCTGGTAGGCACCTGGAGTCTCTGCACAAGTTGCGAATTAATAAAATTATGAGTACTGCCAGAATCAAACAATACATTCACATCTTTCCCTAACAACTTGCCCCTTACACGAAACAAATTGTGAGGACCAAAAGACAATGTACTAAATTGACATTCACAAGTACTATTAATAACATCAACTTCCATTTTACTTGTTGGCAAATCAACTGTCATAAGATTAGATGAGGACTTGTTCTTTAACGGGCACTCTTTAGCCAGATGGCCCGCCTTGCCACAATTGAAACACAATCCCTGTTTGAAGGCATCTCTAACTGACGGAAATTTGTTGAGCTTTTCTCTTGCCCCCGTTTCCTAGAAGCTACCACTGTCTGATCGTACACGTGCGATCCGAATGGCATCCTCCAACGAGTTCAAAGAATTGCGCTTGCATTCATTCTGAAAATTCGCTGGCAATCCATTCACAAACTGCCACTCAGCGTACTTTTTCGAAAAATGCGGCACTTTAGTAAGAAGATCCATGAACTCTTGGACATAAGTGTCCAAGTCATGCAACCCCATCTTAAGATCTACAAAATGCCGATACGAGTCTCTTTCATCCAAAGTCATAAATGCTTTCAAGAATACATCCCGAAAAGCATCCCAAGTGACTGGCTTAGGCTCGAGATCTCGCCACCACGACATGGCTTTTCCTTCCAAAAAAATAAGTACTAAAGAAATTCGCTTCTCCTCTATCGATTCAACCAAAATAAGGCAAAACACCTACTTGGGAGACCACCGATTTACCGAATTTTCACGGATTTCTGATGACACAATTCCACACGCTTTGGTCCACACCGAGCTGCTCACGAGCTCCAATTGGCTGCTCTGATACCAATAAAACGTCCCCCAAGACCTCCAATAGAGAATGAGCGTTAAGAACACGATAAGGGAGTGCAGTGGACGAAACCGTCCCAACCAATCCTAGACCGTCCGATCTAGCCCCCGAGCACTAGGGAGTATGGCAAATCACTATGATAGGAAGCGCTTACCAATCCGACAGCATAACGGCCGCAAACTCTCAATGAATCAAATGGACACAGAAGTGGGTATATATAGAGAGAAGCCCCTCCCCTGCCTGTCCATGCAATGAATCCACATGTAAGCGTGCTATCAACTCATGCCTAACTCCCATGCATGTCCACTGCATGTAGGCACTCCTAACTCAAAATAGCAAAGACCCATGCATAGACACAGTGCATGTACATCCTATCCCATACTAGGATGCAATACACATGCCTATACTGCATGCAGGCATAGCCATAGGTCCTACTTAGCTATTGTCCGGGGTCCTGGCCCCTACATCTAAGGCAGCCCCTAATAGTACAAACCCCCCATTAGGGCCGTAACATCATGCAAGCATAGCCATAGAGTCCCTACGCACCCCACATTTGATGAGGGAGGTTCAAGATGTTACCAAAGAATTGGAGCCCGTTCGTGAATCGTGGAAACAATTCGGGTGCACCATCATGATTGATGGTTGGAGTAACACCAAGAGGCGACATATCATTAATATTCTAGTGTCTTCTTGTGTGGGCACCATGTTCTTAAGAGCCATCGACACATCAGCACCTGGCACCACTGTTTCAGGTGAGTAAAGAGTTCATGACATTTGCTGGATTTCAATGCTCATTGCTCATTGGTAATTAGAATTTTGATCATTTTAGTTTTTGATGCTCGTGAGTCATTGCTTAGTTCAAATATGAATCTCTGATGCTAGTCTCAATGATCGTTGCAATTTGTTTAATGTTACAAGTGAGTACATCTACATCTACTCACACAATCGCGCAAGCGATCGAGGACGTAGGGCCTCAAAATGTTTTGCAAGTCATTACTGACAATGCAGTAAATTGCAAAGCCATGGGAGATTTGATGATGGAGAATTATCCGACTATCTTTTGGACTCCATGCGTTGCACACCGCATCAACTTACTGATTGAGGACATCGCGGGTATATCCTAGTTAGTGGCACCCAGTTAGTAGTTACACACTTACTGCTTGAACTTTAAATTTGAAGATTCTACATGTCATGAGTGTTGATTGGTCACGACTCATAGATGAGTTGGGCACTCAATTTTCAAGCATAAGCAACTCCTTGGACCTAGTAAGTTGTAACTAGAGTCCAGTTTGTCTTTGCTTTTCGTCACGACTCATACATGACTTGCTTTTGTACAGCCCTTCCTTGGGTGAAAGACGTCCTTGCACGATTCTTGGTGAGCTTTGTCACCAAGAAACCAAAGGTCCTCGCAAGAATTTGGAGATCCTTAGACCGGCTCCCACAAGGTTTGAATTTCGAATCTTGATTCTTGCTGATAGATGTCTCATTCTCAATGCTAGATTCTAGTATATGGGTTTGGATTTTAGGGTTTAAACTTTAGAAATTAGTAACTAAAGCCTAGCTTAAGCCTTATCTGGATCTCGATTCTTGGCACTTGTTTTGACGTTTGAACTTTGATGCATTGATGATTGTTCAAAATTTGTGAAATCTAAATTGTGCAATGTGTTTAGGTTTGCATTATAGTGGAGCGGATTGAATGAGTCTCGATCTAGGAGATTTGAGAACATCATTTTGTCATCAGACTTTTGGAACGAGGCAAAATCGATTGTTGTTTGGTTGCAGCAACTCCACACCGTTCTACGACTCACAGATAGAAAGGGGTCCACCATGGGCCTTCTCTACGAGTTTATGGATAGGTTGGGTGAGCAGCTCGATCGGTGCACAGAGTTGAGTGTTGCTAGGTATATACTATAACCCCTTGGCCCTTCTAAATTCTAATGTCTTTCATTTCCATTTTACAAATCTAGAGACTAGTGTCAAGTTTGAAGTTGGAAACTTCTCAATCTGAATCGATGACATTCATTTTTTAATTTGCAGGGTTCAAGAGGTAAAGGCCAAGTGGGAGAGCAAATGGAACTGGTTTCATAGGCCTTTACTTGTAGTTGCCCATGTGTTGCATCCTTAATGGAAGAAATCTGGTCCAGAGCAGTTCCATAACCATGAGCTTGAGGATGGTTGGTTTGAATACCTCCAGAGGGTTGTACCAGACGTTGCATAGCAGCAGGCCTGCAACGATGAGCTCATGAATTTTCGGAGAGGTGGGACAAGCATGGAACTTGCACCCCTAGGCTACAGTGCATTGCATTGAGAGTCCTCTCACAAGACTGCACCATAGCAGCTTGTGAGAGGAACCAGAGCATCTACTCCCTCATACACACCAAGAAGAAAAACAGGCTCTCCACAGAACACTTAGAAAGGCTAGTGTTTGTGCATTCAAACCTACGCCTTCTAGATAATATGAGGGAGGCCAAAGAACCCATGCATGTAATTACTAAACTTTGTATTTGAGGATTGAGCTTGAACTATTGGAACTTGAGTTCTTAGTGTTGAAACTTATCACTTGAATCTTGGTACTTACTACTTGAAGTCTTGAAAGTTAGTTGACTAGTTTGAACTTTGATAGTTCGTGAACCATTTGTGATTTGTGAATTTGTGTCACATTTGACACAAATGAATGACTAGTCGTGGATATGTGAATTGTTTAAACTTTAGGTAAACCATGACGAGATCGACATCGCCAAGGTCCCTAATTTACTACCTAGGTCGGAGGAGGAGGAGGATATATATGCCCTCTTGCATCGCGAGTCTATTGCACGATCGGGTAGGCTTGACTCTTGAGGCTTGAGCCTTGCTTGGTAATTGAAATTGGATTACTTGAGTCTTGTTTTTCAATCAACTTTCAAAATTGTAGTATGTACTATCTAGATTCTACTATCTAGGTCACCGCCCAGGTCTTGAGTCTTCAAAGTTTTGGGTACTCTCTATGTGCAAGACCTATGACTCTAGGTGCATCACGACTGACTCAGACTGCAATTGCTCGACAAATCTCTTTCGCTGTTATTTTGCCGTTTCTTTGGATTTTGTTTTTTCAATTTTCTACTTTTGTGTAAAGGGCAGCTTCAGTAGCTCTACCGAGACTAAGGAGAGCAAGTATCAGAGCCAGGGGTCGTCTTCTGATGAGGCCTCAGAGGCTGGGGATGATGATGATGAGGAGGAGGAGGAGGAGCATGTGCAGGAGGCTTAGGCAACGATGCCACCCCCCACTAGGAGGACCAGGAGGACGGTCACCTAGATTTATCTTACAGCCTAGATTCTACTAGTACATTATTATGACAAACAGTAGATTGAAATTGACTCATGAGTCATGACTCTAGATTAGATTTTTTTGCCATTAACTGTTCACTGTTCAGCTCATTTTGATATTATATGTATTATTTGTGACATGTGTATAGTTTGATACCAGCTATTCGGTTTTCACTATATGGTTCATAACTTCATTGTACACTCGAATGCTATTTGATTTTGCTTTTCGATGTAAGTACTAAGTTGTAAGTTGTAACTTTTAAATTTTGATTCAAAGTTCAAACGTTTATCCAAAGTACTTAGCTTACTAGTAACTGCTCAATGCTCACTACTTACAACTTAGTAACTACGACCTACATGTTACTAGTGTGTACAGGCCTGATAATGGATGTATGATCATTGATGGGAGACTATAGTATTATGATTCTAATTTTAATTTTCTATGAGCAGTGCAGTTGTTGTAGGAAAGCAAGAGTCAAGTCACCAAGATCTAGTTATCAATCAATCTCCACAGAAAACAAGAGAGAAGAGGCTGGGCGCCCAACTCTAAGAGAGAGAGAGAGAGAGAAAACATCAACAAGAGCAATGGAGAGCAATGCTTAGCCAAACTGTAAAAATGGAATACACAAATGCCAACAAACCCTAAGGTTAACCACTTACTAAATGTAGGGCACCCCCAAAAGTCAAGATAGGGCCCCTAAACAAAATTAGACCCCTAAGGACCCACGAGTCAGTACATGACCAAAATTGGGTCCAACTGAACTTAAGACAAACTTAAGATGGCCTAAATAACTAAATACCCATGGTTACAGAAATCTCGACCTTTTGGGTCAAAGTAAGCTATGGATTAACTTTAGCATAGTCATTTATTTCTAACACCCTCCTTAAATGACAATGCAAAAACTGAAATCTTCACTGTGTAACAAAACCAATTTAAAGCTTTGCATAAAGCTTCAAATCTGACTCTAGGCAACGCCTTAGTGAAGAGGTCCGCAATATTATCCCCCGTAGGACAATATTCAAGTAAAATGTCACCATCATGAAGTCTCTCCCGAACAAAGTGATAATGGATCTCGATGTGCTTCGTCCTCGCATGAAAAACAGGATTCCGTGCAATGGCAATAGCATTTTGACTATGACTCAAGATAAGAGTGGCTGAGGGCTCGCCAAACTTCAGGTCAACAAGTAGTCTTCTCAGCCATAAACACTCTGTTGTGGCTGAAAATATCGCTCTATATTCTGCCTCACTAGAACAGTGGCGGCTTTTTACTTGACCACGAAATTGCAGAATTTCCATAGAAAAAGCAATGTCCACTTGTAAAGCGTCTAGTGTCTTGATCTCCACCCCAATCCGAGTCACTAAAACCAACCAAACATGCATCATCACAAGCAGGAAAACCAGTCCATGACTTCTTGTTCCTTGAAGATATCGAAAGATCCTCTTCAACGCTTTCCAATGTGATGTCATCGGAGCATGCATGAATTGACTCATGAGTGAGACACTATAAGAAATGTTCGGTCTTGAATTACATAGGTAAATGAGACAGCCAATAGCTTGACAATATAAAGTAATGTCAAATGATTCACCATCACCTTGACTACTTAATTTTAGACCTGTCTCCATAGGTGTAGCAACCGGCTTGCAATCTTCCATCTTGAACTGCTTCAAAATCTGCCCAATGTAGCGTTTTTGAGAGATGAAAATTCCAGCCCCTTCTTGTACAAATTCAAGAGCAAGATAAAAGTGCAATAGGCCTAAATTTGAGGTTTCGAAAACCATACCAAGATCAAGTATTACGGCATCAATCTGCTGCTCATTACTTCCCGTAATAATAATATCATCAACATAAAGCAAAATAATGTGATATAATCTGAAGTATGCTTGAAATTAAGAGTAGATTCGATAGGACTATTAGTAAACCCTCGATCACAAAAGTAGGCATGTATCTTTTGATACCACATCCTCGGAGCTTGCTTCAGTCCATAAAGTGCCTTCTTGAGAAGACAAACTTTATCTTCTTGGCCTTCAACCAAAAAACCAGCAGGTTGTTGAAGGTACACTTCCTCATTGAGATCACCATTGAGGAATGTTGTCTTTACGTCAAGTTGCCGCAAACGCCAACCAAAGTGGGCAGCCAAAGAGGTTACTAACCTCACGGTAGTCATCCGAGCAGTAAGACAAAAAGTCTCCTCATAATCAATCCCCTTTTGCTGAGCATAGCCTTTGGCAAGGCTCAACGAGCCTTGCCTTGTACCTTTCAATGGTACCATCTGCCTTATACTTGATTTTGTATACCCATTTAGAACCAATTGCCTTCTTCCCATGAGGAAGATCAACAAGAACCCAAATCTGGTTCTTCATAAGTGAGTCATACTCATCTTGCATCGCATCCTCCCAACATTTTACTCCCTTGGCCTGCTCATAGAAAACAGGTTCTTCTGCAACATCTCCATGAGATGTAAGAGCAAAATCTAAAAAATCAGCATAGTCCACTGATTTTGTAGAGGCACGTGTCTTTCCATCATAAAATGAACTTACTTTGTTGTCCCGCAAAGTCGACAACAACCACCGTGGGACTGTTTTGGGCTGTCCAACAGCCATGTCTCTTCTTACAATTTGTTGTCCAAGATCCTCCGACACCGCACTTGGCTGTCCAAGATCTTCCAAAACTGGTCCTTGCTGTCCAAGATCTTCCAAAACTGGTCCTTGTTGTCCAACAGTTCTTGCAGGCTGATTATGAGCAACAATGGACGGTTCTTGATGAACATTAGGCTCTAAACTTGATGAGGTGTTGGGCAGATCGAAACTGGTTGATTGCTGCCCCTTATCTCCAGCGATAGAAGATGGTACCAAATCTGGAAAAACTTCAACATTCACACTATGTGGGTTGTTCCCCTTCAAGATATGAGTTGGGGCCACATCCAATGAATTCTTTTCATCAAAATGCACATCACGACTAATAATAATCTTGTTAGTGCTCAAATTGAACAGCCTATAGCCTTTGCTTTCACTACTATAGCCAACAAAAATGCATTTAACTCCTTTATCCTCAAGCTTTGTACAAAGTTTATTTGGAACAAAAGCATAAGTCGTACAACCAAAAATGCGAAAGTTAGAGATTGTAGGCTTCTTTCCATACCAAACTTCATAAGAAGTTAATACTTTCAATGCTTTAGTAGGACAACGATTGCTTATGTATGTTGCCGTTATAACCGCTTCAGCCCAAAACTTGTGAGGCAGCCCCTTTGCTTTGAGCATGCAACGGGCCATCTCCATAAGTGTGCGATTCTTTCGCTCGGCAACACCATTTTTTTGAGGCGTATAGGGAGTTGTCATTTGATGTAGAATTCCCTTTTCTCGAAGAAATGCACCGAACGTATTCTTAATGTATTCCCCTCCTCGATCGATGCGTAGGGTCTTCAAAGAATGCCCAAACTGATTTTCCACCATTGCTAGAAAATCTTTGAAACGTTGAAAAACTTCCGATTTAGCCTTCATAGGATAGATCCATGTAAAACGGAAAAAGTCATCAATAAAAGTCACAAAATAGATGCACTTTCCAATGGATTCGGTCCTCATTGGACCACAAACATCATTATGAACCAAATCAAATTTATCAAGAACCCTTATAGTTCCATCAATTGGAAAAGGTTTCCTTTGAAACTTTCCAAGTATGCACCCCTCGCATACATGCCCGTCCGGCTGCTCAATAGTAGGAATGTCTTTTACCATATTAAATGTCTTCAGCTTCTTCAAACTTGCAAAGTTGAGATGCCCAAACCTTGCGTGCCACAATTCAGCCAACTCCAATGATTGTGATGTAGAAGCAACAAGACATGTAGAGGGAATTCGTCGCTCATAGGTATCCATAATGAATAAGCCAGCATGCATTGTTCCCGAAACAATAATCAAGAGTGATCTTTTAGGATCCTTGACAAGACACTTATCTTCTTTGAACTCAACAACTAGTCCTTGCTTCAACATAGTTGAAACCGAAAGAAGATTCTTCTTGATTCCTAGAACATAAGCACATTCTTAATGTACTTTTCTTCACCGTTAGGCAAAATGATGGCTACAAATCCAATTCCATGAATAGAATAAGATGCATCATCCGCACATTGTACCTTACTTCCATTTTGCACTTTCACTAATTTAGTGAATGCTTCTTTACGAGAAGTCATATGACGAGTAGCACCACTATCAATCACCCATTCAATGGGCTGAAAATCAGCAACTTGCAAAACAGAATTTGAATTCCTCATAGATGTAGTAGTACTAGTAAAAGCAATATTAGACACAAAAGCATAGTCTTGGTTGAAGAGATCACCACTAGCTTCAAGCTCTTGCTCCAAAGTAACAAGTGAAGCACTAGTATCAATTCCTTTACTCTCCTCTTTCGCAAGCTTCTTCTTACAATCCTTGATGAAGTGCCCATACCTTTTGCAATAATGGCACTCTTCTTTTGAGTGTTGACATTTTGACCTCCAACTAGCTTTTGCTCATCCTTGGAAGGAGGATTCCCCTTTCCATTTGACTTGCCTTTGCCCTTGCCTTTCGTGAAGAAAGCTTGATCTTGTTGAGCGTCACCCGCAAAGTTTTGCCTCGTTTGCTCCTCTTGAAGAAGCAGCCCAACAAGTTCATCAAAGGAGACTTGTTGTCCCCTAAGAGAGATACTCAAAGATGAAACAAATGGAAGATAAGATGAAGTTAATGAGTTGAGAGTAATGGAAACAAATTGAGCATCCTCAATTATCTCATCAATATTGAGAAGCTCCTCACGAAGATCCTTGATCTTCGTCAAGTGATTGGTCACTTGATCCCCTTCTTGCATCTTCAACAAAGAAAGCTGATTTCTAAGATACACTACTCTTGTTGGATTTTTGACTCTATACACAGTATTAAGTGTATCCCACGCACTTTTAGATGTCTTACAAGACCTAATATGAGGTAAGATAGATCTTTTCACAGCAAGAGCAACCATAGAATGTGCTTGTTTGTGCATCCCTTCTATCCCACTTCTTTTGTTCTTCCGAAGATGTAGAAGATGACGTTGATGATGATGATCCACGAGGTGTAGGAGGTGCCAAAGACGGAGGCCTTTCCTCATCACCATTGACCAAATCCCACAACCCTTTCGCTATGAGAAGATTCTTCATCATGTAACTCCACAAGGAGTAGTTTGTGCCATCCAATCGATCTTCACTAAACAAAGAACTGATAGCTTCCAATTCTTTAGCCATTACCTCCAACAAAATTTCAGCTTGTAGTAGATAGGAAAGAGAGCCTTTCCACAACCAAATCTACTCAAAAATTTGCAGCAAACAAAGAGCTGAAAGTAGGAGCACACGATGTCTTTCAATCTGCAACCAAAGTGCCCAAAAGATAATGGATAGATGGCTGTCTTTCTGCACAAGAAAACCAGCTTCTTGAAAATTAGGTTAGCTTCGATTGAAGCCTACACCAAAACCCAATTAGGAAGCCAAATATTGTGATCAACACACACTCCAATAGGGCTGTTGAAAGCACCCTACTGCTTGCTGAGAATCTGCAAATTTTCAGCCACAAGTTGACCTAACCCTGAATAGGGTTTGCTGAATTTTGGGCGCCCTCCTACACAAATGCAAACCTGAAAACAAAAACAGCAAGATAAGGAGGCATCACAACCAAAAATCAGTAGCACGTTTTTGGGCGCCCTCCTCCAAACAAAACTTGCTGAAAACTGGTTGCATAAAAATCAGATTTGAGATTCTGATTTTTGGGTGCCAAAAATTGCTCCTCCAAGATCTCTGATGGCCGCCCTCCTTCAACCTGAAAAGAGACAAAAAAGATGATCCAAACTCCACTTGAAAAGATCAGCAAGATGCTGAAATTTCACAACAAAAAGCATAGAAGCTCCTCTTCTGGTAGGGCGCCAACAAACAAGCTTGCTGCAGATCCGGTAGCTCTGATACCATGTAGGAAAGCAAGAGTCAAGTCACCAAGATCTAGTTATCAATCAATCTCCACATAAAACAAGAGAGAAGAGGCTGGGCGCCCAACTCTAAGAGAGAGAGAGAGAGAGAGAGAGAGAGAGAAAACAGCAACAAGAGCAATGGAGAGCAATGCTTAGCCAAACTGTAAAAATGGAATACACAATGAGCATCTAAGTACTCTTCCTGGATGTGACCAAATGCCACCAAACCCTAAGGTTAACCACTTACTAAATGTAGGGCACCCCCAAAAGTCAAGATAGGGCCCCTAAACAAAATTAGACCCCTAAGGACCCACGAGTCAGTACATGACCAAAATTGGGTCCAACTGAACTTAAGACAAACTTAAGATGGCCTAAATAACTATATACCCATGGTTACACAAATCTCGACCTTTTGGGTCAAAAGTAGCCTATGGATTAACTTTAGCATAGTCATTTATTTCTAACAGTTGTGAACACTAATTTAGTTTCAGCTTTCAGGCTTCAGCTTTTTAGAAGCAACAACGAACTGTATTTAGTAGCAATTTATAAGATTTTAGAAACATTTTAGACATCATAGATATAACTTGACGTGTTTTCTAGCATTGCATCAAAAAAAAATGCAAAAAAAAAAAAAAATTGCCGATTCTTTATGATTCTTTCAAGACGAACCCAGTTCAGAACCATGATTCATGTCGATTCTAACAATTCTAAGGTCGGTTTTGAACCGGGTAGTTTGGATACCATGACTAGTGGGGATGCAACCATGCATGTGCATATCTCGATTCTCCAGAGTCCACATGGACTTGTCACCTGTCACCATAATATCATGACACTTGGGAATGATGCATACAACCATGCATTTACAATGTGAATTTATGTGTGCCTAGAAGTTGTGCATGGCTCAAGACAAGTTATATCACAAGATCTCTCGAAGACAGTATGAAAATCACAACAATGACACTAAACTTTGCAACTTAATAGCCAACTAATAGAGAGAAACTTAATGATCCCATAAAATGAAAAATTGAAATATTTTTGTTTAAACTAGATATTATTGTGTAGAATGATGACTAGTGCCACAATAAGGAACAAGAGGAACAAGACACTATTGTGTGAATTGGATACAAGAAGAAAAGTTACCTACTTGAAAAAATGTAACTTGGAGCCTATGATTTATGTGGAGTTCGCAGTGTAAAATCTTCAATGTGAAGATTATCTTGGACATGTGTCTACGATGGCATAGAAGTGGGTCTTGAGAAAATCCAATTTATCTTAGTGGCCTATTCCTAGTGATATGGAAGGAGCTAGGAATAATGGCTATTGGAAGAAGAAAAGTGGATATCATTGTCCAATCTATGAGCATAGTTGCTAGCAATGTTTGTGCCTTGAAAACTTGTAGACTTTACTTGTATGTTGATGTACCAATAATATTTAAGGTTTAGGGTTAACTTCTATCAAAACCAAGCTGAGTTTAGCCTGCATCAAACGAGGGAGGACAAAACAAATTGGGAAAAACACAATAAGTCTACAATCAATACCCAATATAGAAGGGTAAGAGGTGTAATGGGGTACAAGCATTGGTAATACTTACTGCAATGACGGGGTCCTCATGCGTTACTTGAGACAAAAGCAACCTTATCCACTCCACAAATGCTCTGGCACTGGGTTTGCTGCCCTCGTAGCACAAAGGATGTACGTCAACTAGAAACACCCTCTTTCTTCTTTTTCGGCCATCTTGCAAGAAGGCTGTGCTACATTCAGTTTGTTCACTCTGGCCTGCATCTACGGTCTGTGTCGCATGAGCTCGGAATCTTCGAGCCCTAATCCCAGCCCTTTCAATCCAATCTCTACGACCAAACGTTGAATGCATGAAAGACTGATAAACAGCTGCACCAGCACCAGAATTACGATCCTCAGCTTCAAGTGCCTGGAAAGCTGCCACACCCACCCTGCAAGGCTGGGAAATAAAGCTGAGACTGCTCTTGCCATGATACTCCACACAAGGATGAATGCGCTCTTGATCTGCAGCAAATGCAATGGCGCTGCCAACGCTGGAGCTACACAAGGCTAATGGTGATGGCGATCGAGAGGAAGAGCACAGGAAAGCCATGCTCTCTCCTCCCTCTCTCTCCCAGCAAGGTCAGCAGACTGCTGAAGGTACTCCTTTCTATACGTCGAGGGTTCGAATCTATTCAATCACATGAAGGCCTTTTTAGGCTTTTGGTTATGGAAGGCAGGAGTATTTGATGGGATCTTATGCTTTCCAACTCAGCCACCCAAAGCAGTGGATGGATGGGGTGTTATGGGGGCGGGGAAGGTCACCCTCCTACGTTGTTCCGCTAGGGGAAGGGCCTTATCCCAAGGCCGAAGGTGGAATGGCTGAGGCCGTGAATTTTTTTAAGCGAAAGGTCATGTAAAAAAAAGTACATTTTTTTTATATGCACCTTTCGGATCCAGGTGCATGTAAAAAAATTTCAAAAAAAAAATAGAGCCTCAAAGATTTTGTTGTGGGAGGTGCCTCCATTTTTTTCACAAAAACGAAAAAACTGATTTTACAAACCCTTGACCTCATGTTTGAAAGTCAAGCGCCATAGTTGAAAGTCGAGGGCCATACCGCTGCCTTATTAAGATAGTCAAAAGAGAAAATTTTCTTTCCTATACACGGCCCATGGGGCATGGGATACTTCAACTACACCCAAATTTTGGGAAGTAATGTGTCACACCACTGATCCAACACCGATTTTTTTTTATGGTGCTATTTGTCAAATATTGAATGGATGTCCTACAAGTTGCAAACAACGTATTGATATGCCAAATTTAGAATAAACAATGCTGAGAGTTTTAATTTTGTTAGCTTTGTTATGATAGTTGTAAGCTATTGTCCAGAAGATGATTAGTTTCTCGCATCTATCACGTGAGTTTTGAGCACAAAAATGCATTTTTTTTAAATCTTTTCAAAGTGCAATCTTTTATTTTTTTCATTTTTCAAGATCTCTAAGTTTGATTGTACCCATGCATGCCAAAGCTTTTCATAATCTTTCATATCATTGTGTGTCATTGATCTTTATGGATCCAAGTCTAAATACTCCTATTACTACTGATGTCATGTTTAGCTAATGAGTTAGTTTGAATTAGGGTGAGACATCACCAAGAAACTAAGAACAAGTAATATTTGCCAAAGATCAAAACCGTAAATGTGATATTTGCCACATCATATTCAGTTATAACTATGAACCATTTATGGAAGTGTTCATGAAGTTTGTATATCAAACTAGGATGAATTTGAAGAGGTTTGTGTTAGAATTATTAGCAAATCTCCACTTTGTGAATGGGATGCTCTTCAAGAGAAAAAAAAAAAAATCACACTGGTCGTAACTTCCAATTACAATTACAATTACAAAATGTGCCAACTACCCTAAAGGTGAGCTAAGGAAATAATTCAAAATGCTATAGTAACTAAGTGTTTTAAAATTGTGCAAGAGTATGTGACAAAATATTGTAAAATATTGGTTAGCTTTAAAATCACAAGGAAACATTGGCAAAAGAAAGATATTAAAGGAGACTAGTAAGGTGAAAAAAGAAAACAATATTGCTTTTAGGAGAATAACATAAATCTTTGCATGAGGAGCTCATATAATAATCCAAGTCCTTTTGGAGAAAACTTTTGCATATAAGGCACTACAAGGAAAAGTGGAAGAGTAAATCATTTGTTGATTAATCTCAAAATTGGAGTTGCAGTACTTGCCTATATGTTTTCGTTTGAGGACTTTGGAGAAGAAACTAGGTGGTGAGTTCTCTTGTTTCAGCTAGTTTATCTAGCATGCAATCTACACTCTATTGGCCTTAATCATTTTCTGATAGGGTGATAGAACGTGAACAGAGAAGAGAGAAAGAAATACTTGCAGAACGACTCTCTCATTATTATGGGCTGCTATGTGCAAGAACAACCTGAAAGAATGTAAATGCTAAATTATAATCACAGCTCAATCGCTTTGCCCAATAGGATCTTTAGAGAGACAAGTGGGGACTTAATTTCCAACAGTCCCCCTTAAGGCCACGGTTGGTGCCTTGGTATCTTTGTCAGGTTCAGCATGTTGAAAAACTTTTGATGCTTTGATCTTGGGAAGCGTTTTGGTGAAGATGTCTACAACCATTTCTGTAGTGGAGCGGCATTGAAGGATCACTTGCCCTGAGAAAACTTTCTCCCGAATGAAATGATATTGGATTTCTATGTGCTTAGACTTGCCATGAAATCTGGGATTCAGCGACAATGAAATACAACTCAAGTTGTCACACAGAATGGTGGTAGCATTTGAACTGAGTGTGATGTAGGTCGTGAAGCAATAACCTGATCCATATAGCTTCTTTTGAAGCTTGACATGTTGTGATGTACCATGCCTCTGTCGAAGAAAGCACGACTGATTTGCTTCCTCGAGTTCCACGAAATAGGTCCCCCTGCCAAATAGAAATAGAACCTGGAGGTAGATTTTCTAGTGGAGACTGTTCCTCCCCAATCTGAGTCGAAGTAGCCTCGTAGGACGAGTGGGTCGATAGCATTTCCATCATAACACATAATGTGATCTAAACTTCCCTGAATATATCTCATTACTCTCTTTAATGCTTTCCAATGAGAGATCCTAGGATTAAGTAGTCTTCCACGTGGTCATAAATGTGAATGACCTTTATAACACGTGTACATTTACCCTTTAAATAAAAAGATATTTACTAAATCCAAAAAAATAATTAATGAATAACAATTAGTTAAATAATCATAAAAATAAAAAGAAAAAGAAAAATTTGGAAAGACGAAACTTAGAAAAAAAAAATTGAGAAGAAGAAAAAGAAAAATTTGAGGTAGATTCTCGAAAAGATAATCGAAAGATTTTCGAAAGGTGTTCGAAAGATTCTTGAAAGATTCTCCCCTCGAAAACCTTCGTCAGAGATAATATTTCTTCAGTTTGGAACCATTAATACACATTGGCAATAATTCATCGTCCAATGACTGAAGTTGGACAGAACCGTTCTCAAATACTTCCATAACCTTGTACGGTCCCATCCATCTCATAAGTAATTTTCCAAGAAATTTTTGATGTCAACTGTTGTAAATCAAAGCATAATCATCATCCTTAAGATTAACAGTTTTGATACGAGTACCCTGCTTTTCCTTTCGCTCCTCCTGTATTTTCTTTGTAATATTATTCGAATTGCTTCGAGATTCAGATAGTTCTTCAATAGTTAGCAGTCTTTTGTTAATACAGTCTATATCTGTTCATTCTTCTTGTATTCGAAAAGTTGACACCTTGAATTCAATCGGGAGAATTAGATGCATACCATATGTAAGGAAATAAGGAGTCAGTTTTGTTGTGATCTTCTATGTGTTTCGATATGCCCAGAGCACTGAAGGTAGCTTTTGATTCCAATCTGTAGCATGTGCAACAATAATCTTGTTCAGGATCTTGCATAGTATTCCATTAGCTCTCTTAGTTAATCCATTGGCTTTAGGATTATACGGGGTTGTCTTTCTGTGTTTGATCAGAAAATAAGTAGTCAATAGTCGGATCATATCATTAAGAAAATGGGTACCACGATCACTGACTAATTCAAGAGGACAACCATAACGTGTAATTATAGACTTGAATAAAAAAAATAGCGGCAATTTTCGCATCGTTTCGTTTTGTCGCTTCCGTTTCAACATTCTTGTTGCATAATCCATTGCAACCAAAATATATCGACACTTAGTGTGTCGAGTAACTGGCTTAATTGGACTCACAAATGACAAAATTTCCAGATTTCACACGTGTGGGGAATGTCCACAAGGATGATGGATCTAATTAAGCTTTGTGATTGGCACAATAACCTGATTGTAGATTGATTGGCAAGATCTAGTTCAGAAGAAATGGCTTAACCACAATCTAGCATGCTAAGCAACTGAATATGATAGCAATGAATCAATAATTAGCAAAAGTACAAGATATCAGTGTATAAGCATTAGCTTCAACACGAGTTAGAGAGAGAAAGATAGAGAGATAACAAGCAAAATAGTTTAGATCCAAAATGGCATGAGATAACTACAAAACTTTGGTTCTTCATCATTGATTGTGAGGAGAGCTACACATATTTATGGAGTTTGAGGTAGCTCGAGGTAGAACCACATCCATTCATTACAAAATGACATCTAAAGTCTATGTGACATTTGTCACTTGCCATGCATGAAATTCTACCAACTTTTTACAAGTGTGCTAGTTCTAACTAACAAAGTACAAATCATCATGCATGTGTCCATTACACTTTGTGCATGCCTTGCATGTCACTATGGATCACTTACGATTAATGCATGTGAATTGCCACGAGTTTCTACAAGCATGACTTTGCTAATTCTATGTCTACAAACTATATGCAAGTTGTATTCTTCAATCTAGATATTACATAACCATGTAGCTCGAGTTCTATGTAGGCCAAACTTGGCATTTTGCATTTATGCGCTACATACTTGCATGGTACAACATTTGTAGCAAGCCAAGAAATCAATATGGATTGTTTTTTCAATTTTAACAACAAAGTCAGTACCCCACTTTTCAAATGGTGTAAGTGGAATGATTGGCGTTAATGGCCAATTCATGGATTTCGTTGGTTTACCATATCTCGGGCATGGATCACAAGATCTAATATAAACAGAAACATCCTTAAACATGGTAGGCCACCAATACTTGGCAGTCATAATCTTAGTAACAGTGTTCTTCAAAGCAAAATGTCCACCAACATCTTCAAAATGTAAAGCTTGAATAACTTTTGGAATATCTTCAGCTTCAAGACATCTTCTTAGTTGACGACCTGCACCAAGCTTATACAAAACATTGCTGATAATGGTATAAGGTGCAACTTTGTATTGAAATATTGTCTTCTTCTCCAAGTCATATCCTTCATGATATATTTGATCTTTGAGATAAATAATAATGTCAAAATATAAAGAATTTGTAGAAGATATCTTGAATAAATTTTCATTTGGAAAGTCATCATTCAACGGTTCTTCAGTCTTTCGCATACTAAGCCGTGAAAGATAATCAACATTAGTATGATACTTTCCTTGACGAAGCTCAACTTGATAAGTGGACTGTTGTAGCAACAAAACCCAGTGAGCTATTCATCCAGATAAATCAGGTTTATACTTTAAAGCATAATGATCAACATGGAATATAAAAACATATCCCAACAATTAATGTCGAAATTTCTTTACTGTAAAATCATTCCAAGTGGTTCCCTTTCTGTTGCCGAATAATTTTTCTCCGAGGAGCTAAGTTGGCGGCTAGCATAGTATATTGGATAGTCTTTCTTCCTTCTGAATCAGACAGACGCTAATAGCAAATGTTGACACATCAACATAACAATGAAATAGTTTCAGCCAGTTGTCTCAGAATTGGAGCACTAATCAGTCTGTGATTGAGTTATTTGAATGCTTTCTATTGTGTTGTTGTCCAAATATAAGCAACGTACTTCTTGAGTAACTGCGTAAGGGCTGCAGCAATATAGGCATAATTCTCGATAAATCTTTTATAATAACTGACATGTCCTAAGAAACCTCTTAGTTCACATAGATTCATAAATATCAACAGATTCTTTATCACTTCAACTTTATCTTTGTCGACGTCAATACCTCTGCTGGATATTCTATGGCCCAGTAGTATATCTTCTCTCATACCGAAAAAACATTTTTTGGAGTGAAGTGACAAACAAGTGTCTTGACACCTCTGCAATGTAAGCTTGAGTTTTTGTACACGAGTCTCGATATTACTGTAAACATAGAAATCATCAATGAAAATTTTGAGAAATGTTCTTAGAGAAGCAGTGAAAATTAACATCGTAATTCTTTGGAAAGTAGCTGGTGCGTTACAAAGACCAAAGGCCATTTTATTGTAGGCATATGTGCCCCAATCAGTAGGAAAAGTAGTCTTTGGTCGATCCTCCTTCCTTATTCCAACTTGATTGTAACCAGAGAAGCCATCACAGAAACTGTAACGTTCTTGTCCAACGACCTGGTCTATAATGGAATCCGTGAAGGGTAATGGGTGGTGATCTTTCTTTGTAGCAGCATTCAGCTTCCTATAATTCTGACAAATTTGAATCTTGCCAGTTTTCTTCTTTGGAACTACAACAATGGGATATTAAAAATTGTAAAACATATCTATCTTTTGTTTGTTGATTTTTGCGGGGGTCCTACCCATGTAAATATTTTGTACATATCCAAGGTATGTGAATCGAGCACATATCCTTGTAGAATAAGACGAGTTTGGATTAGATAGATCAAATTCCAATGACATGCATAAAGTCTAGTTGATCTAGTATGACATGCAATAATGTTGACAATGTCTAGATTGACATGCATGTCGAATTTCATATGGAATTGGTCAACTATGACCTTGTAGAAACTCGAGCTATTATAAATGCATCGTGTCCTAAGTTTACATTGAGACATGCAAGACATGCAAATACTCTAATGGACACATGCAGATAATTTTGTAGGTTCATAGTTGAGAAATTGACATTTGGAAAAAGTAGGTGGAAGTTAGGTGCAATCTGTGCATGCAAGCAGTTAGGTGTCAAGATAATAGTAGTTTGCACTTGAATGGGTGTAGGATATGCATTGAATGCTAGTAGTACCACAAATTTTGGCTTTCCTATATATGTACATATGGTTATCATTCATTTCTAATGAAGAATCAAGCATTTGTAATGTCATAATGTCAAAATTTGGATCTCATTCTATGTTGCCTGTAATTGTATTCTCTCTCTAACTCGGATTTTGTGTCTTCTTCATACATGATCTTGCTTGTGTATTTTTCCTATTTGTGAGGAATTAATGTAGCTTTGATCTGTAGCATTCTAGATTGTGCTCTAGCCTCAAATCTGTTGGTAGATTGCAGGATTGCTCTACAGGTGATCTGTGTGCCACCACAAAGCATGGTAAAGATCATTCACACATTTCTTGTGGTTCTCCACACGTGTGAATTTGCTGGATTTTCATCATAGGAGACACCCATTTACTACTTAAGATGGGATGGATAATACCTGCCTTAAGGTGCTTGTTGAATTCATCTTTTACCATCAACAAGTACTTTGGATTCATACGATATTGTCTCTGTCGGACAGGTACACCATCTTCTTTAAGATCAATGTGGTGCTCGCCAAATTCAGCATATATTCTCTTTAAATCTTTGACCGACCATGCAAATACAACTTGATAATTTTGTCTCTCCAAGGGACTTAGAAATATGCACAAAATTTTCAGGTGCAAGTTCAATTAGCTCTATAGAATTGGGCAGAATTTTACCTTTCGTCATACTGGCCTGTGTATAGCCATGAATTTCATGTATGACTGACTACATAGATTTATTCTTGTTGTCATCCTGGACGTTATCACCAAATTCTTGTTCAGATTCATCAAATTTGTCATCTGTATCTTTATCGCCTACATCAGAATTTTCAAAATTCTAGTCTACAGCCTCTGATTCACTTACATCAGCATCTGCAGTGCATACATCGAAGAATTCTTCTTCTTCGTCTGATGAATCATTATCCTCATAACATTCGAAATAATTTACCTCGATGTCTACTACATTAGAAAATATATTAAAATCATAAGAAGAATCTTATGTCAGGGGCGATCTGCCCACCTCAAATAACCTACCAACCTTATCTAGAGCTCTCCTCTTCGCATGAAATCTACGCCCCTGTTGTCTAGCTCTAGCTGATCTAGACTCTGTCTCTAGAGTCCTATATGACAAGTGATTACGCACCTCCTCGGGCATAACACGGCATGTTGGTGGACCGCCGCCCCTAAAAACCTCCTCTTCGCATAGTATCTACGCCTCAACCTTTTAGTCCTAGCTAATATAGACTCGGCCTTAGGTGTCCTATACGACGGTTGGTTACATACCTCCTCAGGCGTAACCACCTCTACAAAAGTCAAATCTGCACCTAAAGACATCAACAAAATCGCCTCTCTTGACTCTACTCCTCTCATAGGTGAGTAGACCTATGTGATCGACCCTACTCCCAAACTGCTCGGTGTAACATCCTCCTAAAACTCTAACCCTCTCATAGGCAAACCAACATCTACTCCAAGAGGAGTATCATCATCAATACTCGCAATGGTGGCTGAATCAACTACATCCCTACGAACATTCTGTTGAACCTGCTCCAACTCATGAGGGAGAAGCCTCTTTTTCGCTATCCTCCTCCTCTCTAATCTACGCTTCCTCTCCGACCTAGACTCCAACTTTGACGTTCTATACATGGCATTGCCACGCACATGATCTGGCGTGACAACCCCCCCTTGAACTACCCACACCACTGACACCAACAGTCACTATGTGCTCGACGCTTTGCAAGTTTGAAACCAAACTTGTGGTCAAACATGTTGCCTCCTCAACGACACGAACTACAGGTGCAAGTGACAACGCCCTACGCACTGCTTGTCGCTTCCTATGCAACCTCTTCCTTCTTGCAGACTGGCTCTCACCCTCCGAAGTGATGTATCCAGGGTTGCATCGCACACACTCGGGAGTGTCCATGTCATGGAATCACTCCCTCAAATGCAAAACACCTAAAAATTGGAACAAAAATGATCAGGTTTTATATTAAACATTGGGAAACAATCAAATACATGAAAACTTGTATTAAGAGCGTGAGAGACAGATCAATTGTTTGGGGGTGAAGATTACACATAAGCATATTAGGGTTTAGAAATTATGGGGTGCGATTTTAGCCCCTTTCATACATAGTCTTTAGGCATTAGGCATTACAATTAGGCTTTATGCATTGAACTTCATGCATTACATTTTAGGTAGTAGGCTTTAGGATTTAGGCATTATGTTGTAGGCATTAGGTTGTATGCATCACGTTGTAATCAAAACGAATTTGGCGATGTCACGTGATATCCATCTATGGGGAAGGCTATTTATCACCTGGACATTCGGAAATGGCGTTAATGATTTTCTCGGATTTCAGCGAACTCCTTTGGTTATTGCAAGAGTAGAGTGATCTACTGGTATAGTATTATTCTAGATATGTAGTTTGTTTTTCATATCAATTTTGGAATAGCAAATTAGCTAATGATGATTTGTAAAATGTTCTTGTTCTAAGTTACGGAAGAATTATCTTAGGTGAAAATGAATGCCGAGTCCAAATGCAAAGTTGCAGAAGTACCAATAGCAGCACTATTTGCAGGAGGCCTGTTTGATGGCAAAAGCTCGTTGGCCTTTGAAGATGTTTTAATAGCTCGTTGGGTGGACAATGGATCTTTGAGATAGAAGGAGCTTTGGTGTCTGTTGGCGGCCGGTAGAGGTGGTGTTATAGGAGCTTGTTGATCTTCACAACCCATCACAGTGCATTGCTGACGCTCCAGAGAGAGAGAGCTTATGCTCATCCTTATAGAGCACAAAAATTTCCAAGCAGCATCGCTGTCTGCGCTCTTCCTTCAAGAATTCTAAGCAGTTGAAGGTCCTCTGGCAGTTTGTTCTATCAAGGGATTTGTCATAATCAAAATCTAGCTGCTTCACGTGCCACCCTACGCATTTATACTCATTAATAAGATTATTCTAAATGTCTGGACCAGTCTCATTTTCAAACACAACCATAGCCTCTTCTTATTTACTTTTCAATACATTATCATATTAAGCCTGCATTGTTTTGCCTGCAGAATTTAGGAAGTTCTGTTGTCATCGCTAAACTATGTCCGAAAGAGAGAGAGAGAGAGAGAGAGAGTGGCAGCATCAGCTAGAAAGCTAGAAAGTATATAATGCTGTGAATCCAAAGATGGCGCACGGAATTTATGCATGTGTGTAGAACAATAAATTAGTGAGCACTAACGTGGAACGAACCTGCAAACTGGTCGTCGCTGATCTGCAAACACACCTTATATCTCAATATACTCCTTACATGACTAATTGTTTCATCCTTTGGCATTATCTACAATCATATAAGGCATTAATCTGCAAATTGGACGTCGTTGATCAGCAAACACACCTTATGATGGTGGTATGATTCTTCAGCTCTGCCCGATAGTTGTGATAGCAGGCTCACGGGTCAAGGTTTCGATAGCAGGCTCTTCTCCTCACGCTTCAGATAGCATGCAGTTCGCGATCTTCAACAGCTCTTGCCAGTTGCGATCCACAAAGGGCCTGCCAGTACGAATTCACACAACACAACACAACACAACACAAAGAAAGAGAGTGCGAGAGAGAGAGAGAGACACACACACACACACACACAAAAAAAGAGAGAGACAAAGAAAAAGTCAGCAAAGAAAGAGTCCCGATCCAGAGAGAGAGAGAGAGAGAGAGAGAGAGAGAGAGAGAGAGAGAGAGAGAGAGAGAGAGAGAGAGAGAGAGAGAGAGAGAGAGAGAGAGAGAGAGAGAGAGAGAGAGAGAGAGACCCGTTATGCATTAATGGAAAGGTGGCTAATAAAGAGAGAGAGGCCGTTAGTCATTAATGTGAAGGTGGTTGTGTTTTGAAGGGATGTGCTTTGAAGGGCATGGGTGTGTTTTGAAAAGTTAGACTGGCCAATATGCATGGATGCATGGGGAGGAGGGCCATGCATCCTTTTCTCCATACATGCATCCTCCTCTCCAAGTTTTTTAGTTAGAAAAAGCTCATGCATGGGTGAGGGGAGGAGGATGCATGGGTGCACCCATACACATGCGCAAAAGTGTACATAAGTTTAAATATGGGGGGGGTTGGAACATACGTGCGTGCATGCACACACACACACACACACACACACACACACACACACACACACACACACACACACAAATCTTTTTGTGGATGAGATATATTGTATGAAGTATAGAGCCTAGAGTCCTTTTTTTTCCTTCTTTCCCTCCCTCCCACGGGCCCCAACTCTCTCTCTCTCTCTCTCTCTCTCTCTCTCTCTCTCTCTCTCTCTCTCTCTCTCTCTCTCTCTCTCTCTCTCTCTCTCTCTCTCTCTCTCTCTCTCTCTCTCCACAGGCTGACCAACCACCCATAGAGGGAGGGACGTCCCTCCATGCCCCTAAAAAAAATTAAAAAGGTTAAAATGTGTGTGTGTGTGTGTGTGTGTAGATAAATAAAACAAGGGGGTGCCTCCATTCCATTAAAACTAAATATATACCCCCCTCCCCCCCCCCCCCCCCCCCCCACACACACACACACTTTTTCTTAAATGTACACCTCCCCTTTAAAACGTAAACCCCTCATAAAAAAATACGAAAGTAAACCTCCTTAAAAATGTGAACCCCCACTCCCCATAAAACAAAAAAAGTGAAGGGGCTTTTTGGCTCCCCATAAACCAAGTTTTTTTTTTTGAAATGGAGACAAAAAAAAGTCCCTATCAGAAAGAAACCCCCAGCCCCCCCCCCCCCCCCAAAAAAAATAAACTAAGATTTGTAAGGGCGGGAGCATATCTTTTTTTAACACTCCCACGCCCTTTTTTGTCACATGGCAAACCCCCGCCCATCTCCTCCGAGCACTTAAACCATCGGCCTCTTGCCCAAACAATTTGCTCTTAACTATTAGGGAGCACACCCACACTCCGCCCACCCCATATGTTCCCCCCTTCTCTTCTCAGTCCACCTAAAAAAACATCATTGATGAGCAGACCCACACTAAGATTTATTACATGGCTTTCTTATTTATTTTGAATTACCAAAGTTTTACCCATAAATCATGAACATAAAGTTTACCCAAAATTATTTTCTCCATCTAGCATCCATGCTCTATGAAGGAACATATTTGCCAATCTCATCCTTGCAATGACTGTGGGAAATAGTAGAAGTTGAATATCTAAAACTAGACATTTTTTTATTTATTCAAATTGAAATGGAAATTTGACACGAAGTTTTCCTTTGTTCTTACCTCTAGGGTTCTTCATTTTTCTTTTTTCCCAACTTTGTAGTTTTTTATTCTCTTGCTGCACAAGTTTGCTTGATCAATTTGTCTGAACCTTTCGTCTTGCTCCTGTAGTACCTTGCTAGAAATGGATGTGACAATCTATCTATGAAATCCTAACACGTGCGATCTTCTGGTTTTGATCCAACCCCATTTCTCATTTGAAAGACAAGTTTTTTGCTTTTGGTAACCTTGGTCGAACTGTTACACCACCTCAAGTATTGTCATCTTTGAGAGCTATAAAATGCATTCATAGAATGAATGGTGTTCATTTTACAATTGCACACTATTTTAGGGCTCATCTTGAATCATTGAGATTAGTGTCTCCAAAAGACTTCAATCCCTTTTTTCATCACTGGTATCTAACTTTATCCCATACTTGCAACAACCTGCTTGATGTGCTGATAAAGTCGGTCGTTTACTATTTGTCATTTTTGAGAAGTGGTCCAGTATCGCAACGGGCTTCGTCTTGCATGTCATCTGTTCCATCCAGTGCTACACGTCGAGACGAACCCGCATCAACAAACCGGGCTCCAAGCAGTTCAGTATGCACGGAAAAATGTGCATTCAAGCCAGGAATTCTAAAAGCAGTCCAAGGAATTGTAAAGATATTGAGTTTATGAGAAATCAATGCATTTGTTGATTCTTGGATTGAGTGTGTTGGGTTGCTGGAAACTAAATCACTTTTGTTTAAACCGTTTATTTTTTTGACAATGGTTTTCCAAGAAACCACCTTGTTTGTGTAATTTATTTCTATAATAATCTCGATAAGAAAGTCCTAATCGTATAGTTTGGGTTATCAAAATTGGTGTTATTTTTTGAAAGATGTTGTTAAGGTCATTAAGATTTGCCTAATTTTTTGAATTTTAACTATGAGCCTAAACCTCCTCTTTTCTTTAATCTTGTCTCAAAAAGAAGAGTGAAGGAACTTTTTTAGGAATCCATGGGCCTGTGGTCGTTAGATTTGCAGTGGTCCAGACTCCTGTTTCTTAACTTATATCAAACCGTATGGTCTCGGTGACCTTTTTCTTGAGCACCAGGGGAGGGTTGGGTGCACAATTGTTGTGGATGGTGCGCAGATAGAGGCTACAACTGTCTAGTGGAGGGTTGGGTGCACAGATAGAGGCTACAATTGTCTAGTGCCGCTCCAGTATGTGGAGATTTTCTTTTTTATTTAAGTGGGGGGCTGCAGCGATGTAATGGTATGAATGGGGGTGGCTAAGTCAAAAGAGATGCGATTAGGCCCGTCTAGCTGATGAAGGTACATGTTAAAGTCGCCTAAAAGCACCAAAGAAAGGGCATTATCAGGAGACAGGTCATTCCAAAGATCACTACGAGAAAGGGGAGAATTGGGGGCGTAAATATTGAAGATGTTACAGGCAAATCCACACTTGGAGATGGTGCAAACATTAGCAGAGCCCCCAGGGAGTGAAAAATGGAAAGCAAGTTTTCAGTCCCTAGAAACTAGAGTAATCAAACCGCCACGAGTACCGTTAATAGAGGGTGCACAAATAATTGAAGTTCCGAGCAAAAGACTTGATAAGAACATCAAGAAGGAAGCCACTAAGTTTGGTTTCTTAAAGACAAATCACTAGGTTGGAGCGAAGGATGGATTGTAGATAATCAAAAAAGTAGAGAATGACGAATAGGAGAGTTGAGCCCTCTGACATTCCAGGAGATCATATTCATGGGATAACTTAAAGGAGAGAAAAGAATGTTTGCTAAACAGAAAAGAGAGTAATGACCTGAAAGAAGGAAGCTAACGAATATGCTTTGTCCTTCCTTTGGTTCTTGCCAAAGCTTTAAGTGAGCTGCGAGTTAAAACTTTGATATATTGATTCTGTCCCATTTCTGCAGGTGGACTCCACATTTGAGAGTTGAGGATCGAGTTCTTAATAGGTAAGCTTTCATAGGAAAGCTCATCAAAATAAGACTCATTTTCACAACTTTCCCTACTCTGCTTGTTTCCGTTGTCAAGCATTCTAGTTTCCCTAAGCATGGAAGTGGATAATATACTTCCTGGTGGGCTGTTAGATAGCAATATGTCTTTAAAAGTTTTGTTCTTGTCTTTAGCCTTTTCTTCCAAATTCATATCTTGAGGTATATCACCAATTTTTGGACATGCCATTAAGGGTAGAAGGTTGTTTTCAGTAGCTTCATTATTCTCAAGAGTAGCATAGAAGTGTGAAAAATACAAAAATAAGTTTGGTAGAGGCCAAAAATCTCGTATATAGATAAACACACATGTGTGGAGCCTGTTCCCATGTGTGAAAATAGTGTACTTGTCATGTACCATAATCATATAGGTTGTACATATGATTTAATTCAAGTTCTAGTGGCTAAAAAGACCAAAAACTAGTTTTCTAGACATATGACACATGGCATCAATCTATTGCTTGGATGAGCCACATCCTTTGGGTAGGTGTCACATCCCATGTGTAGAGGACAGCTCACATGTGTGGAATAAGCTGAAGTAGACGAATTTTGACTTCTAGAAGATTTTCAAGTAGATCTCCATATAGAAGGAAAATGGACCAAAAGTGCTCAAAATAGAAGGTTTTGTCCAAGTGTCAGTTTTGCATGATGAATCATCATATGACAAAGCACCTTCACACATGTGGGATCAAAGGGATGATCAATACCACGAGCTCCCACTTATTGTATATATAGAGCCACATTTGGCCATAATCAATGTGAGACACCAGTCTTGGTTTTGAAAGCAATTTTGAGTGATTCTCTCCATTTGTCTACATTTGTTTCGATTGTTTTGAGGTTCTATCAATGTGTACTTTATTTTCAGGTTGGAGTCCGTACTTAGACAGTGTTTCACACGTGTGAAACCATAAAGTACACTTACCTTCAATTAATGATTGTTCTTGTTAGGATTTTGTGTCTAGAATTGATCTAGATTGATCTTAATCTGAAGTAGATTGATAGATCAAGTAATCTGACAACCAATCCCCCTTGAGGATCAGATTAGGATCCACTCTTGGTCCTTTTTGTACCTTTTTCCACAAGAAATTGCTAACCTCAGTAAATTTTGTTGGAGAAGCTAATATCCCCATTCTACGCTTCTGAATTTTTCTTTTTTTTGGAGGACTATTGAACTAGATATGGGAATTTAAACTTTGTTATGTCAAGTGCTAAAATGTATTGTTTACATTAGGTGAAGCTGAAGACATCATCTATATTTAACCATAGAAATTTAGTACGTGTGTGTCTATGTAGAAATGAAGAAACAAACACAATACAATTTCCCTATATTTTTCACAATATAATTTAAAAAGAATACAATTGTTATGGCTATGTGCTTTGAAAATTCATATATGACCACCATGTCGATTAAAAAAAATTTCAATTTGGAGCACTATTGAACTAGATATGGGCATTTAAAGTTTGTTGAGTGCTTAAATGTATAGTAGAGGCATAATTTATAATCAAAAGCACAAAGATTTAGTACAAATGTGTCTATGTACAATGATAATTAATCATAAATATAATGTCACTACATAAATGCATTTATAGTCAAAATAGTAGTAGAAACGAGTCATATTTGTTGCTCGCTATTAATAAAAGGCCTTACATTAAGAAGAGAGAGAATGAATAGATACAAGAAACTTATCGAACACTAGAGAAGCAATGAACAACCAACAAGTCTTGGAGTTCATAGTATTTCTTGTCCTTTTAACAGCCACAACTAGGACTTTGCATACTAGAATTTGAGATTCATCACACCTAAATCTAACCCAATCAAGTCCTCTAAGAAGATATTATATGGAGTAATTCATACATGCATGTATATAGATACACACTCGCATGTGAACATGTGTGTGTCCATGCTTGCAGGTGCGTGCGCGCGTGCACACACACACACACACACACACACACACACACACACACTTGCCAATAAATTAATATCAAATTTAATAAATTGGATATGTCAATATGGATTTAAGTGTGTATAAATTTGAGAAAATTTACTAACCTCAAAAAATTCAACTCCATGTTGCGATGAGTTAGTTTGCCTAGCATGCCATCATCAAAGTTCTTATAGCTCATATATTTGGTGATAAGTACACTAGTTGAAGGAAAACGTACACATGTTGAGTATAAAATCGATTTTTTAACAAGTCATTTCATAGGACAAAAGTGCAACAAGCATAATCATTCTATGATTTGACTTGATTTGCAATCTACAAGCTGAGGCCATATGTCACTATATTACAAGGAAGTGTCACAAATGATTTATAAGATTTTGTTGAGAGTACAATTTGATATATGTGTGCACTTGTTCCAATGTATATAATAAACAATTCTCATAAAATGGGAGCAATTGTGAGTTAAATTGTGTAATATCAAGTTGTTACCAATGGGTGGCATTTTGTTATAAAGCCAAGATTAGCAATGAAGTCTCACAATATTCAAACCTAAAGTGGATGTACTCTAGAAATCTAAACTATATGGTTCCAAAGCATTACATTTTATGATGTCATGGCCATTTAAAAAAAGTGTCAATTGTTCTTCTATCATGTAATTTGTTCTACAAGTTTCCATTTATAAATATTTTTTTTTTCCAAAACATGCATTAGTATAAAGAATCTTGATTTAGGTTCTATGCATAACTTGTAGACACGAAATACCTAGAGGATGACGATTGATGGTTGATGGTTGATGATTAATGATTGATGATTGATGAGGTTAAACCACAATCTTTTGTTTAATACCGTAACGTATGAACTCACTTCTAACAAACTAGTACTGATTATATGAGAGCGTTCAATTACTCTAGCATTTATCAAAATTCACTACCTTGATTAGTTGCACAATCATGTAATGAATCACTAAGGACCAAGGTATAAATAAATCTCTCATTCAAGCAATTTATACAACATACACAAATTTTGGATTTACATTGTCTTGCATCTAATTTTTTTTTTTGTAACTTGTACATTGTTCATTTATGTAGTTTTCAAACATAGCAGAACAAACTCTTCATACAAAAATAATTTCAATGATTTATGCTAAAAGGAAACTTTTGAAGTTTTTGCATAAAAGAACACTAAATTTCTAAAGCTATTATCATATATGCATCACAATATTATCAAGAGATAATGTTAACAAAAATAATACTTGGAAAATTGACTACCAAATATTGGTACAATTTATAGTTTCGCTTGTTTTTTTTTAATGTTGAGTGTGTGCTTTACTTTGGTGTGATTTTTTAATGATATATTTTGGGAGATTTAGTAGTTTAGTCTATGTTTTATAGTTCTATTTTGACAATTTTCTTATTCAAACATTTGGTATTGGAGAACATAAATTGATTCTTATAAAATATAATATGCACTATAAGTGATTTATGTGATCAAAAGCATTGGTTGTAATGTGTGTGTGTGTGTGTGTGTGTGTGTGTGTGTGTGTGTGTGTGTGAAATCTAAAAAAAACTAAACCAATCAAAATTAGTTCACAACAAATCATTACAAAATAAGTCTCAGTACGTAGTGACACCATTTGGTTCATCCTCCTGATTTACCCAAGCCCCCTAACAATGATCGTGTTACAACATGGACATTATGGTGGGAATACATGTGTCTACACACATTCTCTGTTATTATCCTTGTCGCAACAAATAGTTATTGCAAGGCTTAGGAGTTTTTTATGTTATTTCCACAACCCAACAATATAAATAGGTTAACTATTCAATCAACCAATTTGTTTCATATGAATATCCAATAAAAATCTCTAAAACAATAAATAAGCAAGCAAGGTGCATCAAGTTTATACAATGTGCATTAGATATAACAATTGCGAAGTACCAGAGATATTACAATTTCCTAGTTTCTAGGTAAACAAATAACTATAGTTCAAATCTAAAAGGGTGAAGATTAATTTTATTCAAGTGGTAAGTAAATCTAAAATTAGAAAACACATTTATTGCAATTGTTTATTACAAATATTATACAAAGACCTTCCGTAGTCTTTTCAAAAGAATACTCTCTAAAAAGATAACAACGAATAAAAAAAGTGAAAACTTTATAAAACTTTTTAGTGTGTAGTCAAAGTTCTATAGTTCCTCTTTTTTTAGGATTGATGTCAAAGGAATGCTCAGCCACATTCCCAAACTAGAGAATTAAAATTGCAAAAGTGATAAAGGGAACGTGTGCACCTTGTAAAGGAAATCGGCTGCTCTGATACCAAATGTTACAACTCCCATGAATCTCCAATTGCCTTGAAGGCTCCGCACACCCCGTACTAGTGACGACGCATCGTATCCACCCATCTATGGGGTCACAACCGACCCACCCCCATGCATTGGAGTGTTGGCTCGGATACCACTTTTGTTGGTGTGAAGCTCTGACACCAATCTGTTGGTGGTTCGTGAGATGGAAATTATTAGCTCTGATACCACATCTGTTGGGTGAATGTCTACAGATGAAAGACAAAAATAATAATAATGAGAGAACAATAATAATTGTGTTTAACAAGATCGTGGATTACTTAGAAAACGGAGATTACGAGTGTTCTTATGTGTTGAATAAGATTATCGGTGTAGGAGTCTTAGACTACTGTGAAAAGAGATTGCAGAAACGATTAGGCTTTTGAGACAGCCATGCAATCCTCTAATGCTAATCATTTGATATGAAGAGAATGTAGAAATAATTTAGGCATCAGAGACAATCATACATTTTCTTTTTTTATTGATGTTTGCGAAAGAGGAGTGAGAGTTAATTTCATTCAACAAGAATGCAAAAAGATGTAGAACAGTAGCGAATCCGTATAATAAATCCATCTCAAATTGTTCGTGATCTCCGTTTAATTCATTAGAAGATGCATGCATATCATCATTCTCATTTGTTTCAAAGTAAGATTCAAACATGTTGTGCATTGCTTCATCGTGTTGCACCTCATCATCATAATCATTAGAATCAAGTTGATTATTCTTTTTTTCAATTGTGTTTGCCTCTTCAATTTGTTTCATTCTTTGTTTTTTCGTGTCTATCAAAACTTGACGTTGATTGTAACTAAACACGGATGGATCAACTCGGTGGAATGGCATTCGATGTATAGGCTACACACATGAAACAAATTCCATAAGTGACATATATAGATTGACGAAGATTATAATAAAAAACAATTATATAAAACTAACAAACCTCAACGTCTTCCAAATTCGATGGTTGACCTTCTTCTTTTCATCCAAACTTCCACAAATGATTATGTGATCAAGGTTGATGAAGTATTTGAACCAAAAGAAGGACTCCCAAAGTATAATGAAGAGTGTACTACATTAGAGGATGTTTGTGGCTTATTTGTTCCATGGCCCAAGATGTGGTAACAACGATCAAACCACAATACAATTGCGTTGGTAAGCGCATGAACCTACTTATAGATTCAAAGCAATTGCTAACATGAGATGCCAAAAACCTTCAAGAACTATACCTTAGACAACGTGGTATTCATGATGCCACAAGCACAACGATAACCTAACCAAAGTTAGGAGCCATAAGAACAAGTCTTCGAAGGACCTACGCAAAAGCAACATATGAATCTAGCTGAACCAGGTGAAAAAGAAAATATTGTTCACATGGGAGAACAGTTTAGGCCCACTTAATTCATGAGACTACGCAACCTGCTGGTGGAATACAAGGATTGCTTCACTTGGACCTACAAGGATCTGAAGGGTATACCACCAATAATAATCCCCAACATACTATACCCTTGGTGGATGGAGCAGTCCCCAAGATCAGTAGATATTAATTACACATAATTGATCAAACATGAGTTGCAGAAATTGCTCCGACGTCGATTTCATCTATAAAATTGAGCACATAGATTGGGTATCACCTATAGTCATATTACCCAAGAAGGATGGCAAGATGCGATCTGTGTGAACCTGAAGGCACTAAATGCGGTGACAAAGAAATATCATTTTCCCTTACCTTTCATGGAAAGTGTTTTGGATCGAATAGCAAGAGCAAAAGTCTACAATTTTTTGGATGGCTTCAACGGCCACAATCAAGTCAAAATAGTGCCAGATGATCAGCATAAGACAACATTCGCCACCGAATGGGGAACCTATGTCATTTGGACTTTGTGGTGTCCCAAGCACCTTTCGACGAGTTATGCAAGCGGCATTCAAAGAGTACCTGCAAAAATTTTAGAAGATCTTATTGGATGATCTATGCGTTCATGGGCCAAACTCAAAACACCTATCCAATCTAGAGAAAGTGTTGAAGCAATGCCGCGAATATCAGATCTCCTTGAATCCAAAAATTTGTCAATTTTGGGCGACACATGGCCTGATATTGGGCCACATAGTATCAAGACACGGAATCGCCACTGATCTATCCAAGATAAGGATCATTGTTGATCTGCCACCACTATGAATGATTCATGGAGTCTATGTCTTTATGGGTCATGCTAACTACTACTACCAAATATTCATTCTAAATTTTGCGGAGTTAGCAAGATCAATCTACAAGCTGACAACAGAACCACATTGGATGGAGGAAGCCTTACATGCGTCTAGAAACTTAAGGATGCATTGGTCTCAGTGCCAATCGTAATTACGACCATCTAATTGGACGATATAATTTCATGTGCATACGGATGCATCAAAGTATGCTATTGGAGCCATCTTAACCCAACCAGGAGAGTGCAAAAAGGATTTCCCAATCCGATTTGCCAGCCGACAGCTCAGTGATTTAGAGATGAACTATTCTACAACAGAGCGAGAAGCATTGGCAATAATTTGTGTGGTTAAGAAGTTTAGACATTATTTGATGACCCCACTCATTTTGAATTTTATGTTGACCATCAATCCTAGTTTTATCTCGTTAATAAAACTTGCAACACAGGGCAGATTACTCGATGGTTGATGTTGTTGTTGGAGTTTGATTTTTGGATACTGGTTCGCAAGCAGCATTATATGGGACGAATTAAAGGGAAGGAGACTGCAACTATAAAGTCCTCATTCCAAGGATCCTATTCTAAGCATGCCAATCACAAGCAACACAAGAGAACCTGATGGTGGACAAACCAACCCAACCAAACCTAGATCGAACGGATCTAGCTCCCAAGCTATGGATCAATCACTCAGAGAGGAATGAGGCATCACACCAGCAGCATCCTGCCACCGGTCATGCTATCAAGCATACACTAGTGAGAGCCCAATAGGTATACTTATACCCTCCAAGGCCCTGTGACACCTCACTGGACACTTCTGCAGCCTATCTGGGCCACAACATCCAGTTCCCCAATGACTCACTGATAGACCCATACAAATCCACCATCAAGTATTTAGGCCTACAACCATTAATTATGACCATGTACACATAAGAGCCCCAATTCCCTTATAGTCACAATTAACTCACGGGTTGTTGGTCTACCGGCCCCTATCGTGGACACGCTACCTGAGACCAGTCATGGGCATGACATCAACCCAACCCAATGATGAGCCACCAGGTGCTGCCTTGTTTTATATTGATATAATACTAGAATGGGCCGCTAGCATAGTTGAATATCTAATGTGGGGCCAACCAGATAAATCACTACCAAAGGCGGAACAACGGAAGATGATTTTGAAGGCTAGACCTTATCCGATTGTCGACCAATTGTATAAGATTCTTCGAAGATGTATTCATCCACATGAAACCACTCATATTATTTTGCTTTCACATGAAGGCATCGGTGGAGGCCATTTTGCATCGGACATTACAGTTCCCAGAATTCTGCAATCAGGATGCTGGTGGCCAACTATTCATAAGGATACGGAAACTTGAGAAAATGTGATGTATGCCATCGGAGCTAGAAGACTAACAAGATTGAATTATAATCTATTGCATGCAGTGCTAGCTCAAGTACCATTTGAGAAGTGGAGATTGGACTATCATTGGCCCTATCCACCCAACTACAAGGAGTTCACAAGCCCAATACATCATCGTGGCAACAGACTATCTCACCAAATGGGTGGAAGCCAAGGCCGTGCGAACTAGCGATGTATGAGCCACTGCCAAATTCCTATACAAAAATATTAACTTGATGGGACACCATTTGATACACCCATCAATGGTAGCCGAGTTCACAGGTACTGGCCACCACAGTGACACAGATCCAGCTTAATGATGACCATCAACGTATACATGGATCAGATCATGCATCACAACAGTCATCACAGCTAGATCTAACTTAATCAATCAAGATCTACTGAGATATAGTCAGATCAAACAAAAATTTAGCAAAATTCAGCAAAATCGGGATAGATCAAGCAAGATCCAATAAGATCCAAGTAGGATCCAGGTCCAGATGGGAAAATCACTTGAATTGATGGATCAACTATCAAATCCTCATAAGAACTCGCGGCAGAAGCTTCCATAGCCAAATCTAACTCAAATGGACCTACAAAAATCTTTGCGAGCGTATGATATATTTATGATACAAAGTGGGCTCACAAGTTGTTATGCTAACCCATGAATATATGTTAAGATCATTGATTGCTTATTCTAAGTAGTTGCCTTATATGCGAATGTTCAATATGCTACACAAAGAGAAAAGAGAGTTACTTGGGCCAATCAAAGTATCTACATTGAATCAATTATTGAGAAGTACTATAGAATGAATGAAAACACCCCCCATAGGAGTATGGCCCTAATTGGATCCAATGTGATTAAGGATAGAGATGTGCTCTGATAATGACTACTAAGAGGGAACTCATGGACAACAAACCATATAGGGGATTGATTGGCAACCTAATGTATGCCATGGTGTGCACTAGGCCAAACATAGGGGTGACATTTACCAAGCTCAATCAATTCTTAGTAAATCTTGGGGAGGAGCATTGGCAAGCAGCCAAAGGGTTGAAGGGAACAAGAAATCAAGGCTTCAAAGCTATTGGTGAGCCAATGACAAGTTTTGTAGACTCATAAGGGGCAGGTGATAGATGATAGTAAGTCTACATGAGGATATATATTCAAGCTGGGAGGATCTTGTGTAAGTTGGAGCTATAAGAAACAACATTTCATGGCCTTTATCTTCAGCCGAGGTTGAATACATGGGCATGTATCATGCTACAATGGAATTCTTATGGATGAAACCATATTGGGAGAATTTGAGATTGATACATTAGAAGTGGTCTCATACAATTAAGCATTGGATTATTTTGAATATGAAGTTTTTTCAATTTATGCTATTCTAGTTGTGGATGTTCCTGAAATGAATCTAAATGGTTGTGATGCTTATTCCTGAGCAAGAATGCAGGTTTCCACAAGAAGACTAAAAATATATGAATTCAGAATCATTTTGTTAGGGGTTTTCACAAGAAGACTACAAATATATGAATTCACTATCATTTTGTTAGTGACTTGGTTTAGGAGGAGAAACTTAGCTCAAAAGTTTGTTCAACTACTTTCATGCTTGCTAATATTATGACCAAAGCAATGCCTTTGAGTTTCTAAGAAATTTGATAGGTATAGGAGACATTTAAGGCTAACATGGATAAATTAAGGCATATTTTGAAGTGAGAGAGTATCACTTCACATTAAGTTAGTAAAATGTAGTTCGTCATAGGCACCTATTGGGATATGAAGGGCGAGGGGGCGAGGTCCTTGGCATATAGGCCTCCACAAGGCAATACTATGCTTCTTGATGTGCAGCTAAATATATGAATATAATGAGAACGTGGATGACAAAAATCAGAGTGCCTTTTGTCATATCATTTGCTTTTTGATTATTACTTGTGATTGTTGTTGCTTTTATTCTTCTTATGCTTTGCTGATGGCAATTGTTGTTAGTCGATAAAGCAACGAGAATGATCCAGATAAAGGTAAGGATCACACGAATTATTCGTAGGAGAGTAACGACGGCTTAATCATGCCACTTTCCGGGGGACTAAGCTGACGAGATATTTGCACATAATATTCTTGGTAGTATTGATACAACAGGAAAATGGATATGGAAGCAAAAACAGAAAAATGGATGCGGAGGCAAATGTATGTCCTAAGATAATGAAGATTGTTTTATAGAGTTATAAAACTTTAATTTCATACTACTTGACGTTGAAAAGAGAAGAACAAAGCAACCAAAACAAGTACCATGGAGAGAATAGAGAAGTAAGTCGAGCTACACAGAAAATGCACAGGAAGAAATTTTCTCGGTAAAAGTAGTCAGCATTGAAGCACCGTGCTTGAAGCAAAAATTTACAGCACTAACTTTGCCACATCCCTGATTGCCATGCAGATTTGATTCGTCTTTTAATATGGCGCTCGGAACGGGAGCTTGGCATCGTCCACGATTCCTGTTAGCTTTAGCTACCAAAAGGATGACTGCTAGTTAAGCTACGTAAAGAAACTCAGAAACTCAGAAAAGAAACATGAGAGCCTTGATGAGGAAACGACCATACACAGCGAGTATTCGGGGGCTGTTTATATATCCAAAAGAAGGCAGATTACATGCCAAGAACTAGATACTACGGATTGACAACTCTTAGCCTTGAGAGTTGGATTGCCGATGTAAACAAACACAAGAAACACAAGTGTGTTTTGTTTGACACCAACAATTCCAGCCATCTGATATTTCTCAATTCAGCTTATCTTATTTGCGGAACGCCTGAACAGCTTGAAATTAATACATTATGGTGGTCGTTTAATATATCAATCTCTTCATCGTAAGGCTATTCAGGCAAGAATCTTCTTTTCTATGATTACGGTAGGACAAATCGTGTCATCCAAATCAAGTAGCTGATTCAATTTATTATATGGCTTATCGCTCTCTTCAGTCTTAGAAGCTAGCTTATTTGAAAACTTTCGAAACTGCAAGCTGATAGCTATCCTCCGGAAGAGCGGTAGTTGATACAGAATAACAGATCACCATTGATTGCGGGCGGCAGGAGTTATTTGTGCGTATCTTCCTCCCAAGATGTGCCTAAGCAGCGGATAACTGAAGAAGAGTATTGCGTTCGAAGCTTATTTGCTTACACTAGTCATAACGAGAGCAAGTAACGCCAAAAAGTTAGAAGAGAAAGCTAGGACTTTATTCTTGGAAGAACAGGACTCATAAAAAACCAAATATACATTCTCTCACTCCCCCTCTGTCAGCAATGGCAACACAATCTCTCACCTGGATTGGCAGCAAAGTCGTAGTACACTTACTGTCAATTTCTGCATGGCTCTCTGCATGCCAGCTATTAAGCCCAGCAACGATTTGTTAAGCTTCGTAGGTGGCATACAGGGAGCCAGGCAGAATTCTTGATCGTCATGACTCATAAATCTGAGCTGCCAGCATAAAATAAGCAACCTGGAAAGCTGCAGCGCAGAGATTGTGATTAATGTTCAGATAATAAACCATCGAACAGAAACATCGATAAAGGATCAGAAAATCCTGATTATTTTACTAATTGAAATATCCATTTCCGACAATGATTTGAAATCAGCCTAGTTATATGTACAGATGACCCGAAGTCGTTCGCATTTCGATCAGTTTCTCATAGACACTCCATGAAATGTGCAATATTGAGCCGAATAAGACGAAAATCCGTGGAGCTAATTTTTTTCTCTCACAAAGAGAAGGATTTTACATATCATTATTCTCCAATGAAATGAGTGCGTATTTGCATAAATGCGACAACTGATATCAAAAACATTTATCATTATTTTCGAAAACTGGAAATATGCTTGTCGCTCCTTGTTGTGAGCACTTCTACTGGCTTCTACCAAGAAAGGTATAGAACTGCAATTCGAAATATTTGAAATCATATGGACTTCGCCGCAATCATTCACAATTTGTTTGTCAAAATGTTTCTGGTTACGGACCACCTCGAGTTCCATTAATCATGGCGTATGAAACACTTCAGGAAAAAGTTTGCCAGGTGATTCCTCGAGCGTTCTTAATGTTTGTTACAAACTAGCTCCACCACAACCAGGATCAAATGGAGAGAGGCTTAATTTAACCCAAGCACTAGAGGAGACAATCTTTGACTTTCTGGAATGAACTCAGGAATTGTTCAGTTCACAATGACATTGCACAAATTCCACAAGAGGCAATCCATGTTACTATGAAATATATAAACTATATGGTGAAACTTTATTCACATCAAAAAGCTTTTTAAACGTGTCAAATAATCAGTGTTTCATTCATTTAACAATAGTAGATGAGCTAAACCTCATATTGTAGATGCTAGACAGAACTATTCTTGAAAAGCTTAAACTCCTCTGCCAACAAAAATAAAGAAATTCCCCTAAATGTGGACTGCTGGTTGACAGTTTCCTCCCTCAAAGTATTCAGTTAGATTCCAATCAGGAGAACATGCACATTGGATGGACAAAAACAAAAATTAGTAAAAAATGATACATATGTCGTTTGGAAGCAAAGACTTTGCAGATTCGAAAGATTTAGATCATAGTCAAGAAAGCAGTAACCATTCCGCAGTCGAAACAACGTATGGGAAAGCAAAACAGAGTGCAACCGTAAAAAAATTTGTATCTGGGGATTGCATAAGAAATTATCGACAATGTAACCTTTAAATAATCATGATACATAGAGAATAATGGTGGAATATCATCTCCTATTTATGTATGGAAAAACTAACTACTCACGGCAACGTATCTAATATATATTTAAGGTATACTTCGAAATGCATTACAGCGTCAAGTAGACTCTATGAGCGACGTTCACTAGCAGCGACAATGTTGTTCAAACCAATCTGCATATGCCTACAAAATTGCCTGAAACTAGATTTCCGCAACCTCTTCTCAGCTTAGTACTCGCAAAGGTCAGCTTTAAAATCGCATCCATCTCGTTCGATCAAAAATTATAAATCAATCACTTAGAATGGAATCCATAGACATCCAAAAGCCACCGCAAGTATTTTGCACGATCGCATCAAATGTTTAACACCACAGCTACCACCCCAAAGTTATGCTGACAGTGTGAACTGGGCGGCATAAACGTTGAGCAAGGAAAAGGCACAAGTGCGAATAACTGTAGGGAAACACAGGTCGAAACTTCAGAGCATATGGTGTGAACAGAACAGTGACTGAATACTTAAACAAAGTATAGCATTGTTATCGGCCCACGCGTGATGTGCTTGTGTAACGGAAAGATACCTGGGCCAGCCTCAGACCTGTTTAAAGAATAAAAAATTATAAGTGTTAATACTGATCCGAGATAAAGAGAACCGCGAATATGCCAATCCATATATATTGCGTTTGAGCCGTGACACTGCGGCCTGCCTCGCGCAATCGTTATCTCGTTTTCCCTGTGCCACTCACTCCCTTGCAACCATGAGTCTAATGCGTCATGCATAAATGTGTGGCTCGAAGTGCACCCCTTCTTCTCCCTCTCCCTTGCTTTCTGTCTCTCTCCCCCATAACTTCCCACGAGCCTGAATGCGTGGCTGGGAATGCGCCAGGGCCAAGCACCTGCGTTAAGACATCGGTGAGACAAAACTGTGATGAAATACTGATGGATGCACCTGCACTGCAAAGTAACGCAGTGCGGATAGCACTTAGAACTGACGACATATTTATGCAAAAGCATAACACCGAGCTGTGTTATAACCAGTGGCACCGATAGTATATGTAATATGAGATAAGGAGAAAGGCGAATATGAAAAGATCCACGGATCACGAGAATCATAATAGGAAATAATAGCCTATAGGAATCGTAATAGTTCTGGCAACTAGTTTCACAATTATCCAATTTATGCCGGCGTTTTACAGCTTTGATCGAAGCGTTGTATTTTATTAGGTAGCTTAAAACTATTTAGGAGCACCGGTAGAGATGATACATACAGCGGCCAGCCTGCATGTGAGGGCCTTAGATTTCAACAGAACCTATAAATTGACGAGACTCGAGAGTCTGACAATTACGTGGGTGTCACGCGTTCGTAGCTGAGAGCTGTCACGCCCAGGAGAGGCATATTATTTGCAAGCTTACAGCTAGATCTAATTTATTTGTTAAACATGATTGCAATCTGTATGCTTCTGTTGCAAAAATATATTCGGCGTAAGTCTACTGTCCTAGTCCTCCTACAATTCACTATTCATCTCTTGGATACTCTTTCTTTCTCTTACATGCGCATTGAGTTCAGTATGTTCTAAACTGGCGAGCAGTAGTTAAAAAGACGGAGTCGCGTAGGTAGAGCTTAGCTCAGGCTTCAGATAACTTGTGGCATGCGCTTACATGAACCCATTGCTCACGAAAGAACTGGCAAAATTCCACAAGCCGCAAATTGATTTCAAATTCATTCAATAATCTCAAATTCAGCCTATCGAGCTTGAAATTAGTAAGAAGATATTCGTCCTTCATCGGCCGATTTCAATAAACCTGAAGTTGGAGATTTAAAAAACCAGCCTGCCTGAGAAATAAACTATGGGATGAAAACCTTAAAAAAAGAGCCAAAGCTCGGAGATTATCTCTGGAATCTGCGGCCGTACTCTGGAGACTAGCCACTGAAGTATAGAATCTGGAAAAAACGACACAAAAGTCAATAGGTAGTAGAAGAACCGCTATAGAAAATGCAACTCAACATGTACAAGTTTTATCGTGAATTATAAAACACAATGGCATCCAATTTCGAAATATATGTAGGTAGCTAGAAACTGGAGGCTAGAACACTGCTCTGTGGAAGATTGGAACCCATCTTAGAGCAGAATAAGCAAATCCAGCAATTTTGCAAGTTGCATCTAATTAACCTCCCAGTAGTTACAACTTCCGACCGCACTTTAGCTTACAAGCTGATCAATGATAACTATCAATCACCAAAAACGAATCAGAAAGACATCAAATCTAGTGAAAACGAATAACAAGCAGAATTCACAAGAAAAGGTAAAGGGAGCCCAGGCCTAGAAAGGTAATCTGGAATGTAGTCACACAACTGATCCGGAAGTCGAGTGGCCCATACAATATTTTGGCAGAGTGATCTCAGAGACACAAAAATTCACTCGTGTAGCCCATCATCTCGCCAATTGCCAGCAAAAAGGCTATTCTCTGACTCATGCACATACGAATTGGAAGCTCTCGCTCTCTCACCACAATCGCGATCACTTTCCACCCAGTCAGTATTCAAATCCACAAAAAATTATGCTCTCGTGCGTCTCTCTCTATCTCTCTCTCTCTCTCTCTCTCTCCGTTATATTGCACTCTCCACCTCCACCACCCGCGCAGTGCTGCAGATTGAAGGGCAAAATGCCCGTCCTAGGCATTTTGCTTTTCAAATGAAGGGCATTTAAATCATGCACCCTTCAAATATCAAGCTAAATAAATGAGCATCCTTTCATTTTTAACAGAAACCTATTTTTTTTGAAGGGTAAAGTTGCCCTTCAGTCTGCAGCACTGCACCCGCGGGACTCTCCATATGTCTAGGACGATAGTCGCCGGGTCCCACCCAGCAGTCCGTACGGAATACGGAATCTGCAAGCTACGGATATACGGGCGACGGGGTCAGGCCTCTCTCGAATGGCGGGGCCGTGTCGGGCTCTTGGGTACGTCCCGACAAAGTGACCTGCCCCCATTCAAGGACCACTACTGTCTCGAAGGGCGGTATCATCATTAGCCCTTAAATCTTTCTTTATCCTAATCTTTTTGTTTCCAATGTCCATCATACACCATGTTCTCGTATCTGATTGTGCATGTTTTGTTGGGAATTGAATTTTAAGATTAAAATGCGAGTAGGTCCTCATAGTTGGGAATTGCATTTTTCAATTAAAATGAGAGTAGGTCCTCATGATCTGGAAAGTTAGATGGACCTTGGGAATTGGATTATTTGATTAATATCATAGTAGGTCCTCATGATCTGGAAAGTGTGATGGGACCCAAATCTCCATTTTCAAGCCCAATATATCCTACACTTATAAACTCCATAAAAAGGATGTTGCATTTAGCCACTCACATTTGTGTATATCATGCCGAGATGCATTTGTGTACATATCATGCCGATATGCATTCCTAGCAACACCCATTCCTTACATGCCTATTTGAAAGTGTGAACATGAGCATGTTTACAATAGTGTGTTAACAATGAGTTTAAGGCTTGCAATAAACTCAAGCTAGCATATAGCTCAACCCTCATAATATCGTGAATTACTTATGGCAACAAAAAATACACTATTTTTAATCATGGAACCCCAAAGGGTGGGCTGAACGGCTCCAAATTGGTGGGTACAAATAGGGTATCATAAATCTTTGTAATTCCTAATAATCTTTAGATATTGATTTCTAGCTTATAAGAAAAAATTGAAACTACTTGGCTAGTACCTTTCATAAAATCCAGCCAATACTTGCCCCAAAATAAATAACCATATAAATAACCGAAACCTCGCATTTTCTATGTTAGCAATAACCATAACCATAACCATCGGTTATCAAATGTCAAATTTTTCATATACCTTGACTCGACGTACATCACAAAAAGCTAATTCCGACCCAAACTTCTCTAAAAAAAAAGTGATATGAACATGCTCATTTTCAAGACTAACGGATGCACCTAAACTTCACAAGGAGCTCCCTTCAAAAAGTTGTCAAAGAAACATAAGCAACTAATTGGAAGATCATAAGCATAGGGACTTGTTTTTATGGTGTGTGAATATCCAATTATTGATTCTTTAAATACACACCTCAATTCAATGGTTATAAAGTGGAGAGTTATTGTGCATAGCATGGCTTTTAGTGTTGTCACATGTGAGACTTTGCTTAACTTGTCTTTGTAACATAAGTGCAGATTGTATTGTGCCTAATTTTGTAGAAACATAATTTCTGCATCACATAATGTTCAAGGCTAGACAAGAGCTCAAGGCTCCATTGTCATGAAGGTAGAGTGAACTAAAAAAGATTTAGAACCTCACAATACTATCTCTCTTTGTGACTAGTTGACTGGCATGTAAAATTCTGAAGAAACTTGATCAACATATCTTGCTCATCCACAAAGGGGCCATAGGGGAGCAATTGTCAAGCCACAAGGAGAATTTTTCATCACAAGGGAATCTATGCAAATCCACATGGAGATTATTCAACCAATTAAGACATTTTCTAATCCATAGATGGAGCCATGCAAGAGAGATTGTCAATTTGGAACTAGAAACAACAATGATAGCTTGAATATACACAACCTCTCTTGCAAATAAAGAGGTTTTTTTTATAATAAAGTATGATATGCTTGCTCTCAGGTTCTTAACTCCGATTGACATAAGAAATCCTTTTGATCCTCAAAATCTACCCACATCAAACTGTTAGTAGAGATTTGATCAAAACAAATGCACAAAAGCATGCTAGAATTCAGGTCACCCTCAAATCTCCACTACAAATAGCAAACTTACTATTTTTGGCCACCAACTAGCTCTTATACCATGTGAAAAATTTAGATAAGATGATTAAAATTTAGAGATCTCGGCCAATAATGATTTCACTAATCACTAATTGATTCTATGTTAGACAAGTCATTCACTACCTTGCTAATTTGATCAATAACACTTACCAAATGGAGACAAAATTCAATGAAACTCATAACATGTCAAATATGAAGGAAAAATGTAAAAAGACGTATAATAAATAGATATCATCTAATTATTCACCAATATGCACATCAATCAATCTTACAACACAATCTCTACACATATGTAAAAGAATGCCAAGATGAGATTATAGTATTCTAGAAGTAACGATATACTTTGAATATGTATAAGAAAGAACTATAGAGGTCTGCTTACAAATGTTTCAAGAGATAGGACCGTCGTTGAGAAAGAATATAAATCCAAATGTGGATTTATGAGTATTTGCATCTTCAGCCCAGTTTGCATTTGTGTATCCACTTAGTATGTGGAGCTTGTCACTGTCAACTTCTCCATAGCAAATGCATTGGTCCTTTGTAGCTCGAATGTATCTCATGACTCTGATGAGAGCCTTCCAATGGATCATGTGAGGGTTAGCCATGAATTGGCTCAGGGAGCTTACTTGATTTTGATAGAAAAGACAAACGAAACAAAAATGTTCGCGAACAATTTTGCGACACATGACAGAAAATTGTTTCGTGACACAAAATCATTCATGCTCCGCAAAGGACCAAGAAGATCAGCCAAGTACCATGGGGTACAAGTATTTGATCAGATATCATGACATCAGCAGAAGTACTCTAGCAGCATACAATCCAAGATTTGTACAGTCCTGGATTCATCAGGATCTAACTTCCTAGCATGGAAGGTTAAGACCTCGCTGATACTAAAGGGAAAAGGATTATTCCCCTGGGTAGATGGCACCGAGGAGATGCCTACAACAACAGGCAAGGAGCTACACGAGTGGAGAGAGAAGAATGACAAGGCAGTAGCCTTGTTATCATCATCCATTGAGGATAGCCTGACTCTTGACCTGGCTACACTCTCTAAAGCAAAAGAGATGTGGGATACTCTACTCACAAGATTTCAGACAAAATCATGCAGTCAAATAATGATGCTTGAAGATCAACTGACAAACCTGCAGTGGGATGGCAAAGACCTCACTTCCTTTATTAGGAAGGTGAAGGATCTATTCCTTGCACTACACAATTCTGGAGCAGAAAATGTAATGTCAGCAGAGAAGCAGCTCAGTTATTTGTTGAGAGCCTTACCAAGATCCTTCCCGGGACAACCACTGCTAGCAAAGGATCCTATAATGACACTCAAAACGACAATTGTTGAGATTCGAGAAGAAGTCGAGGCTCGAGAGCACCTTGATCACAAGGATGCTTCTGACCAAGCTCTTTACAGCAACAAGGAGAAGACAAAAAAACAATTCAAGTCTAAGAGGGAGTCAGATCGAAAGCAGGATCATGATCAGCAAGCAGAAGGAACCAGCAAAGGCAAATGGAAGAATAAGGGAAGGTCAAAACAACAAAGTGGAGACAAGAAGACATGTGTGAGATGCAAACGTGAAGGACATACTGTCGATTCATGTTGGCTTAATCCGAAAATTGAGCATATCCACTGCCACAAAAAGGGTCATGCAGCCATGGACTGCCGCCTGAACCCAAGAAACAAACCAGCTCAAAGTAGACAGGAGAACAATAATAGTTGTCGAAGATCCAGAGAGCTCAAAGATGGGTGAAGAAAGATCAAATCATGCTAATTCGACCGCCTACATCTGTGCAGTGTCAACACTTGACACACATGAGGTAATCCTTGATTCAGGAGCTATCTCACACTTCATTACATCAAGACAAATCATGTTTGATTTCCGAAGTGCAGATCCATCAAGATTTATCGTTCTTGGAGATGGATCTAAACATCAAGTGAATGATATTGGTTCACTGTGGCTCAACACAAACAATAGAGACAAATGACTCGAAGATGTTCTGTTTGTGCCTACACTGTAGCATGACTTGCTATCAGTGGCAAGAATAGCTGATGCAGGGATGTGTGTCACATTCTTAGACGAAGCATGCAATGTTGTTGATGCAAGTACCTATACGCTTATCACTCAAGGTAGAAGAAAAGAGAATCTGTATCACTTGAAGGTACGCCTACCTGCAGATCAAGTGCATCAGACTCATGATGATTCGCCAGATACTCTATGGCATAGGAGACTATGCCATATGAATTCAATGGCACTATATCAAGCAAGCCATTATGGAGCAATCACAAGGGTGTGCATCTCGAATGCAACCAGTTCAATGACCTATGATGCATGTTGAGGGGCAAGATGTCACGTACTCCTTTTGTAAAGGACTCCTACAGAACGACCAAGATTCTGGAGTTAGTGCATTCTGACATCTGTGGACCTTTCAATGTGATCTCAGTAGGAGGCTCAAAATATTACATTATTTTTATTGATGATTACAGTAAATTTGTCAGAGTCTATTTTATTCACAAGAAATCAGAAGCATTTGACAAATTAACAGACTATGTGAATTGGGCAGAAAGACGCACTGGTAATAAAGTGAAACAGATCAGAACAGATCGAGGTGGAGAATACATCTCGAATCGATTCACAGACTTCTACAATGACATGGTATCATTCACAAAAGAGCTGCATCTTATGTAAAAATTACAGCAAATAAGGATCCTAAAACACTTGAAATGATGAGGAAAACAATAGATTATGATTTCATAAGATTAGCACAAGTTGAACCATCAAAATCCATAAAAAATCTATGCTTGAACCTCACTAAATGGCCCAAATCCTTGAAGAAGGTTTCACACGTGTGAAAGTACGGCCTCCCACAGTCTGAGTACTGTACACCAGACCTACATTCAATCCTATAATCATTAGTAATCACAAGTACTCAAACAATTATGAACATAGAGAGCAATTGCACCATTATGAGAGAAAAATCATGAAATTGCTTGATTGATTTTGGTGAGATATCATCACCTATATATACATGATCCATCACGGTTTTGGGAAGGTATGAGTAGCCCTAAACCTATCCCTAATGCTAATTTTGGTGGATCTTTCATCCCTACCAAGTTAGGGTTGGAATCTTGGAGATCCCTCAACAATGCAAAAATTACCAAAAATAGCTCCTATTTTTTCTCCCTTGTATCTAAGCATAATTTGGACTCATTCCAAAGGTTCTAACACTTAGGTCTACTTGAGAACATCCTTATGAATGGAATTATATGCTATTTGGCACGTGTGACAAGCCACATCATGACCATCTAACTATTTACAAGTCATATGACCAAAACTAGTCAAGCTAGAATTGTGAATTTTTAACAACTCCTCACTATCTAGCTTGGTTCAATCATTGCTTTACTAATCACTCCAAGTGATGATATGAACTTCATAAAAGGTGTCTTTTGAAGTGGTTTAGTAAGTAGATCAGCTACACATTCATTGCTTGGAACATGCTCCAAAGCAATCTCCTTGGCTTGCACCATTTCTCTCACAAAGTGATGGCATATCTCAATGTGCTTAGATCTTGCATGGAAGATTGGGTTAGATGCAAGGTGTTGGGCTGATATATTGTCATTGTAGATGATTGGTGCCTCCTCTGAATCCATGATCTTTAGTTCCACCAATAATCTCTTGATCCAAAGTACCTCCTTTGTAGTGGTTGTCAAAGCTTTGTACTCGGCCTCGGTTGAAGATAGAGATATAGTTTCTTGCTTTTTTGAAAGCCATGAAACCACACCTTCTCCTATGAAAGTTGAATAGGCACTTGTTGATTTCCTATCCCTCTTGTCCCCTGCAAAATCTGAATCACTAAATGCATGAAGGTTAATCACATCTCCTCTATATAGAATCCCAAAATCCAATGTATCCGAGATGTATCTTAGAATCCTCTTAGCCTTTTTCCAATGGATATTCAATGGCTTTTGCATGGATTGGCTCAACCTACATACACTAAAGCTAAGATCTGGTCTAGTTATAGTGATCCACATTAAGGAACCTATAAGTTGCCTAAACAAAGTGATGTCCATGAAGGATCTTTCATCATCTTCATTTGGCATTTTTACATCTTGCTCCATTGGTGTGTCAACACTTTTGCATACTTCCATCTTAAACTTCTTCAAAAGACTTTGAGCATAGTTTACTTGACTTATAAATATAAAATCAGACCCTCTAAGTACTTCTATGCCTAAGATGAAGTGAAGACACCCTAGATCTACCATCTTGAACTCTAAGGATAGATCTATCTTGATTTTTTCAATACCATCAACACTATTTCCACTAATGATGATGTCATCTACATAAATGAGTAAAAGTACAATACCAACATCATCAAACTTAATGTAAAGAGTGGGATCATATTCACTTTGAACAAAAGAAAGTGAAATAAGATAGCAATGTAGTCTTGAATTCCAAGATCTCGAGGCTTGCTTCAAGCCATAGATGCTTCTTTGGAGATGGCATACTTTGTTCTCCATTCCATGCTTGATGAACCCTTGTGGCTGCTCCATATAGATATCCTCTTCCAAAAAACCATTCAAGAAAGCATTAGAGACATCCATTTGACATAGAATCCATCCAAAATGTGATGCAAGTGCAATGACTAGTCTTATTGTGACCATCTTGGCCACGGGTGCAAAAGTTTCCTCATAGTCTATCCCTCTCTCTTGAGCATAACCTTTTGCAACTAATCTTGCTTTATGTTTGTTAACACTCCCATTTGCATTCAACTTAAGCTTGAAGACCCACTTGCATCCTATTACATTCCTTTGAGGTCTCTCAACAAGCAACCAAGTTTCATTCTCAATCAAGGCATCATACTCATCCAACATAGCTTTATACCATTCTTTGGAGTTCAATGCATCTTCAACATTAGACGGTTCTTCAAAACTAGATAAAGCATAAGAAGTGGATGAGATACCCTCAACTTGCTGTCCTTTGCCTTGATATGTGAGCCTTGATGGCTCCACTTTTGCCCTTGAAGATCTCCTTGGTGTGATAGGTGGGTTTGGTGCTTGCTCCTCCATGAGCTCCTCCTCAAAACCAAGATCTTGCTCCTCGGCCAATAGATTATGATTTCATAAGATTAGCACAAGTTGAACCATCAAAATCCATAAAAAATCTATGCTTGAACCTCACTAAATGGCCCAAATCCTTGAAGAAGGTTTCACACGTGTGAAAGTACGGCCTCCCACAGTCTGAGTACTGTACACCAGACCTACATTCAATCCTATAATCATTAGTAATCACAAGTACTCAAACAATTATGAACATAGAGAGCAATTGCACCATTATGAGAGAAAAATCATGAAATTGCTTGATTGATTTTGGTGAGATATCATCACCTATATATACATGATCCATCACGGTTTTGGACAGGTATGAGTAGCCCTAAACCTATCCCTAATGCTAATTTTGGTGGATCTTTCATCCCTACCAAGTTAGGGTTGGAATCTTGGAGATCCCTCAACAATGCAAAAATTACCAAAAATAGCTCCTATTTTTTCTCCCTTGTATCTAAGCGTAATTTGGACTCATTCCAAAGGTTCTAACACTTAGGTCTACTTGAGAACATCCTTATGAATGGAATCCTATGCTATTTGGCACGTGTGACAAGCCACATCATGACCATCTAACTATTTACAAGTCATATGACCAAAACTAGTCAAGCTAGAATTGTGAATTTTTAACATCTTACACACCGCAGCACAACGGTGTTGCAGAAAGAAAGAACAGGACTCTAATGGAAGCTGCCGGATGCATGATGGGGACTGAAGTAGTAGCTACAGCTGCTTACATTTAGAATAGGACAGGACAGTCTGGTGTTTCTCACATGACACCACACGAATTATGACGGGGTAGAAAACCCAACTTGACTCACATCTGTATCTTTGGCTGTGCAGCTTATGCACATGTTCCTGATAAGCTTCGAAAGAAGCTTGATGAGAAAGCAGAACAGGGATACTCTGTAGGATAGGACAATAATTCGTCATACTACAGAGTCTAGATGCTAGAGACAAACACGATGAAGACAGTCAGAGATGTCAAATTTGATGAGAGCAGAACGATGGCCAACAATGATCCTGTCAGTTATGAAGTTCTTGAAAGACAGTACTATGATCTACCAACTGTGACAGAGGGAGCAGAGGACGAACACTTAGACGAAGATGTTCGAGTCACATCTCATTTGAGTGACGAATCAGACGAAGAAAGATTCGAGAGACAGCCTACTACTACAGTACCTATAAAGTGAAATGGTTTTGGACCTAGCAAAAAAGACAAAAGCATTGCAGTTATAGGAGGATCTCCTAGAAGGTCGACAAGACAACGAAGAGCGCCGGCAAGATATGTGCCAGACAGCTCAGCTTTTACATCAGAAGAGTTCTGTGGATTCATTGGTGAACCACAAACATTTGAGGAAGCAATTGAATGTCCAGAGAAGGACAAATGGATCCAAGCCATGAATGAGGAAGAACCAGGTATGGACGTTATAGCCATTACCAAATAAGCGAAAGACTGTAAAATGCAAGTGGGTATACAAGTTAAAGTATGGACCAGATGGAGATGTCTCAAAGTATAAAGCAAGACTTGTGGCGAAGAGATTTTCTCAGAGATATGGTATTGACTATTCTGAGACCTTCTCTCCTGTCATGAAACATTCGTCCCTACGTTTACTATTTGCATATGCAGCTGCTTATGATCTCAAAATTGCCACGACAAGATGCCTAGTGCAAGCTAACCATCCAACAAACATGCTGCAAACTGAAAAATTGGCATAGCTCCCCGACAACGGTGCCAGAATTGTAGTGGGTTTCTTTCCTTACTATATTTTAGATTTCAGCTTGAATGGAAGATCCAAACCTAATCACTAACATACATTAACATTACCAGTTAACACTACAACCATTAACACTAATATCCACAATGAAGATTGCTTACTCTTTCTCTCTCTCCATTTTTCTCTCATAAAAACATGCAATCCCAATAATACTCAGATCCAACAATTAGCAAACACAATAAAAGCATGAGAGATGGAGGAAGTGATAGAGAGCAAGGACATTCACAAATCCATTTTACAAGAGAACCAATATGGTTTATTGAAATGAAGATATGTACATGTGTAGAAAACTCGAGTTTGTTCCTTTTTATAGTAGAGAGGAGGGCCTTGGCCTCATAATCCTATTGGTCCAATTCTGCCTCCCTAATTATTCAAATTTAAAAAAGAGTGAGAACCATCCAAAATTGGAGGGAAACCCAACTTTATTCACTATCTTGACATTGAGGCTTGTGGCATTAATAGTCCCGCAAAAGGGCCTAAAGTCCTTTTTTTGACTTTCTAATTAATCAAATCTGATCATCGGGTTGGACTTACACACGCAGGGTGACAAATCACTCTCACTTATTAACTAGGGTTAGGGTTGCCACGGAATCCGCCATCATGTCTTGTTTTTCATCAATCATGGTCTGGATCATATGTGCAAGGTTAGAAACAAGACCCATTACATCACCAAAATCCACGATAGTAGGAACAGCAGCAGCGGCAGGAGCGACAAGAACAGCTCCGGTAGGAATTGTGCTAATTGGCCTCTGGTGTGTTGCCGGTTCTTCTTCTTCAAAGAAAACTGCTTCTTCAAAACCTTCGGTCACTGTGGCATTGAACTGTTTTGGATATAGAATAGCATGCTCGACCCTGAGGGTATCTGGTGCAGCTTCAGTCTGATCTAGCGGTGTAAGCTAAAAAGAATCATAAAAAACAGTAAAAGTGTCATGGAACTATTCAAATCCTCTTCTAGGAGATTGGAGATAAACGGATCTGGGGCTCTTGGGCATTTCAAAGATCTCACCTGGGCCTATTGGGTTGGAATCATTAAACATATCCATGAATGATTGGGTGTTTGGAGAAATAACTTGGAGCTGTGGGGAGGAGGCGGCCTGGGCAGCTATGACTGGAATGGTAGATCCAATTGTCGCAGACGGATCTTGTGAGAAAGCGCAGGCGAGGGATGCATCAGTGGATTGAGGGATAGGTAGCTCAGTGCGAATTGCAGCAGGGGGTGGAAGCGCAGGTGGAGTTGGTTGCCTAGTACGTCGACGTGTCGAGGGAGGCGAGTCAGGAACAACAATCTCGCTGCGTGGACGACGACGACTATGTGAACTCGAGGCCCATTGGGAAGATTCGGTCGATGTCTCTTTGTAAATAGAGAGCACAGAATCTATTTTAAAACCATGGATTTTGTTATCAAGATAGGAGGCTACAAGGAGGGACAAGAGCTAGCTAGCAGCAAACTGCTACTTGGTATCACTTTTGATAGCTCGTTTAAGCTCTCAAAACACAGTCTTGAACCAGTTATATGGCTCCAAAGGGGCCTTGGTTATTTTGGCCTGGGACTCAACTATCATTATGCGAAATTTGGGAAGAGATATGGTCTTTCATGAGGTGGCCAACCATCAGGAAATTGTTGAGGAGCTGAGCAGAAGCATATATGGCAGGATCAGTAATGGCACCTAAAAGATAACCATCATTAGTCCAATATAGATCATTGGTAGTGTCAATATAAGGCTTAATAGCTTGTTTAGCTTCTTATGGTTCAATGAGGCTTGGGTACCAGATGCTATCCCTATGGCAGCAAGGGCAGCTTCGGTCACATGCACCTTGTGTGTGGCTCTCTGGAAAACAATGTAAAATTTGGATTTCTCCTCCTTCCAAGTACTGAAGGCAAAGTCAATAAAATCCATGTTAATTCTCCCTGAGAAGGCTCTCTCATGAATATCCATTGCAGTGAGCAGAGGCTCCACAAGGGTCATCCATTGAGTGACCATGCTTGTGCTAGGAAGGACCATGATATCCGTTGTAGATGGGACATCGGGATGGATAATATAACGAGGCGATTAAGAAGTGTCTGTGGAAGACATGATGGAAAAAGATCAAAAAATGAGAGTAAGGAGCGTGAGTGTATATCAGAAGGCAGTATGGAAAGTTTTGAAGGCTTTGGTCACTAGAAAAATTGGCAAGAGCTTCGCTAGCACAAGTCAGAAATGAAATCAAATTCTGCCCTTTTATAGGCTTATTTGGAGGGTCCAATAGACAATGTACTACTTTGGTTGCTCAATTCGGAGCCAAAATTTGTAGGCTTGTTCAACACTGTAAAAATAGGTTATAAAGACCTCAGTGAAGGTTTCTGAAGCTCTTAACTTATCCAGCGAACGTTTTCCAGGTCTAACAAAGATTCATCCTTCGCCCAAGATCATCCTTCGCCCAAGTACTGTCATAAATACAAGATCTGAACCTCTAGCCGACCTAAATTTGGCATTTTAAATCCATCTAGCATGTCAACAAAGGTTCCTAAGTACAGGAAGGTGCTCGACGAAAGTTTCCAAAATGGTAAATCTCTGATCATTCGCCTAACTCAAAACATGTATTTTTTCTGGAAAAGAACCTTCGCCCAACTCAGTATGGGTATATTTGAGGTGGATCTTGCTTCTAAAATTTCATTGAAGGTTTTCAGAACTGTATGTGCAACATATGACTGAAACAGTGATTTTCTAAGTCATTTTTCATCAAAAATTATCTTTTGAAGATTCTTTCCTTCCTCTTTTTCCACTTTGATGACTTTTTTGACTTTTGCTCATCAGTATTTCTATACATTTTTCCTGTTCTTTTCTTTTTTTCTTTTTCTTTTTATATACTGTCTTTTCCAAAAGAAAATATAAATTAAGTAGTGAAAACAAGAATTTGAAAAACAAAATAAAACAAAATCTCGTTTGGATTATGGTTGCTGAACTGGCGGAGCAGGCTGCCAAAACTTGCATAGTCGGCTGCCATTCACGAGAGTATCAGAATGTTTTCCATCCAAATGTTCACGAATGACTGCTCCATTGTTCAGGATTTTCGTCACTTTGTATGGTCCTTCACTTGTGAACTTCAATTTTTCCTTGATCAACTTGGTTTTATACATCAATGTTAGATCTCCTTCTTTTAGATTCTTTTTGTGTAATCGACGATCGTGCCATGTCTTACGGCGGGCTTTCTCGGCTGCTAACGCATGAACTGCCATCAATCTTGTTTCACACAATTTGTGCAAAGCTTCATGACGTAGTTGTAAACACTTGTCATCATTTAATTGCTCTGTTGCTGCTATGCATAAGGATGGTATTAAAAACTCAATTGGCATGACAACATCTTGACCATAAACTAGTTGAAAGGGTGTTCGATTCATACTACTCTTGTAAGCAGTTCTGAATGCCTATAATATTGCTGCATGCAGTTGATGTTCCCAATCAGACCGACTTGCTTCAGCTATTTTCGTCATGATAGTACAGAGAATCTTATTGGAAGATTCAGCTTGGCCATTTCCTCTGGAATAATATGGAGTACTAAAGCGGTGTATAACAAAAAAAATCTTCCAACAAACACTTTATCGTTTAATTAACAAAGTGTGTACCCCAGTCACTGGGCTTCAATCCACTTGGTCATATAGTCAGTTGTACGATAATGTATCTGGCTTGAGGTCCTCGTGTCGCTGGATGAATAGGTCCGACATAATCCAGTTTCTATTTCTCAAATGGTGTTTGCGATAAAACCGGATGTAAGGGTCAACTTGTACAATCTTTTTTGATTCTCATGGCTCAGCAAGATTCGTAGGCTATGTCCTATCTGGGCCATCATAAACAACTTTCAATTCTGGCACTTGTTCTTTCAGTTCACGATGTGCTTTTGGTAACATGATAACCACATCATCCAATGTATAGTGTTTGAAATGTTCTAACATATCATGCTGGACCTCCTCTGATTAGGTGAAGACTTCCTAGATGGTGATATCTTACTAGAACTCTAACTTGAAGAATCTTCATCAACTTTTTCTTTGCCTTTCTCCAATAGGGGTGGCACATTCTTCAAATCAATCTTTTGAGGTGGAGTTTCCCATTTCAGGACCGCATTATAATATTGTTTAGCTTGTTTTTTTATCATTATCCTATGATCTTGTCTTCCTTCAATATAACTGCTTTTGACGGTTTTATTGTTGGTTCATCAGGAATATTACGTACCTCAAATCTGGTCGGATCCATATGATTTAGAAATTGCTCATCAGTAAGTTCTGTATTGTCATCATAAGACAAGGCATGACTTATAGGAATGAGTTTATCTTCAATCGGGTCTATGGTATAGGCTCCGTTGATATCCAAGCCACATTCAACACATTTAGTGAAAAAGTGATCGGTGTATCCAAAGTTCAATCCAATAATGAAATCTTGCTCATATCAGATTGATTATCTTGTTGACACATATAACCTGTTGTACAATCAATCGTTGCAAGAGCTTGATTCCAGTTGACAGTATCAGTTTGAGAGTCATAATGAACTCCCCAACTTTTACTGGTCGGTCACAAGTATGATCCATTGTTGATGAATCATCATCCTCTTTTTGAGCCACTAGCTTGATAGTCCAAGTTACAGGATCGACTTTGACTGCTCGTTCACGATTTTCAAAAGTGATTTTTCTTGTACCCCAACTATGAATTACTTGTGCAACTCGTAACCATGGGCATCCCAATAGGACTCAATAGACATTCGATGCTTTCGGTAAGTCCATTACTACGAAAGTAATGACTGGCAATTCTGACAAACATATCTTCAACCATTTCCTGTGGACCTATCGTTTGATCAGCCAGCTTAATGGCAAAAGTTGCAGGCTTTATCTTTGTAAGGCCTCACTTTGCACATAGCTTTCTCTCCCTCCTCTTTATGCTATGCAGGTTCAGACGGGGTTGAAGCTCCCAGCGTTCGGACCCTATGCTACAAAGATGACACAATAGTGGCGCCATTGTCGGGGAGCGCCACACACTCGCTTCGCCGCATAGCTCTCTCTCTCTCTCTCTCTCTCTCTCTCTCTCTCTCTCTCTCTCTCTCTCTCTCTCTCTCTCTCTCTCTCTCTCTCTCTCTCTCTCTCTCTTCTCTCTCACCATTCTTTTTTCACAAAAAAAAAAATCGGTTTGGAGTTAGATTAGTGTGATTTAGTGTTAATTTTGCTGTTTTTTTGTGATTTTTTTTTTGCTCATACAAAAATAATAATAATAATAGAACTGGAAAAGAACCTAAGCCTCACTGGTGAGTGACTCTATCTTTCAGATAACCTCCTCCCACAACTGCAACGGTTCTATTCCCTTAAAAAGATAATAAAAACTAAAAATTGGAAGAAAAACCTCAACGTGGTGAGCCTTCTCTATTTTTTAGATAGCGTCCTCCCACTACTTTGACGTTCTATTCCCAAAAAAAAAGTGAAAAAAAAAAACCGTAAAAAAACAACAACAATAATTTCAATTTTAGCCCAAGCCTCTTTGGTGAGTGGCCTCCATATCAGTTACCATCCATCCTTCATTTTCATTTTTCTTGTCCATCTCCATTCAATCTTCCATCCGCTCGCTCGTCTGTTAAATCCATACCAGTCTTATTTATCCATCCTTATCGATCAATCTCTTTACTTACTCTTTTCTCTTTTTTCTCTTCTTCTTCTTCTTAAAAAAAAAAAAGGTCAGAACACCAGCATCATTGTGCGGACCTTGAAGCAATCCACCAACCAACTACTTTGCGACATTCTAGTGTTGAGATATGGAGACCATCCTTGCAAAATTGTCTAAGTTGTAGAAGTTCCCTGATGAGACAATTAGAAATACACTAATCAGATCCATCAAATTGTTGAATCATCAGATGGAGAATCAGAGGAACTAGAGTCTTCAACAAGCGATGATCAAACAAGAATAAAAACTTGTGAAAGACAACTAAGTGGAGCAAAATCAAGCGGATCAAGTGTAGCAGAAGACCAAGAACCTTGCACTTTAAGCTGTCAGCAAGCTTATGCTCGCTCAATTAAGTTTCTTGAGAAGGAAGAATGTATCTTCTGCTTTGGAGATCATCCAAGTACAAGGTGTCCAATCAAGAATCTGCACTTCTCACAAGGACAAAATGTAGAGCAGCAAGTTCTACGGCCAAATTCAAGAATTCAACGGTCAAAAGCAGAATCAAGCCGACAAGGAGCTCATCGAAGGATGTATGTCAAAGTGATCCATCTAAATCACGAGTTTCTTCAACAACTAGTGGCAAGGTGGAAGTATTGGTCATATCATTTTGCATGTCTATGAGCTCCAAGGAAGACCACAATAGCCTACCAATTTATTTTGTAGAAGATCCTAAGGGGAATCTATTATCAGTGTATGCCTATCAACTTAGAGGCGATGGTATATTGCACTCGTTAAGATGCTATGGATGCGGAGGAAAACATCATCGAGCCGAATGTCCACATCGAGGGGATCCAATCAACATTCGAACCCTATTGTGCACAATGCGGAGTCAATCATCCATGCCGAGATTGTCCGATGAGAAATTCACAAATAGCCAGGAGGAATTTGCCTATGTAGACCGACATGCAACCTGCTACAGCAATATCCATCAACTCATTCATCTCTAGCAAAGATGCCACCCTCAAATTCCAAGTTGAATAGTTGCTTGAGGTAAGCCTATCATTGCTTTCCAACATGAAGCCACTTGAGGTTGCCATGTTGCAATGATTGGTCTTCTTCTTTGAACCTGTTCCAATGCACTTAGCACTCTCTTGAAATCAACAAATGATGACAAGAAGAAATCACAAAGATTTGGAAAAATCTAGCCTCTCTAACTCCTAAGATTGAATTACACTCTTGAAATTCCAGCAACCCCAAAATCAAGAGATCCTATCAAATTTAGGGTTTCCTAAAAAATGCAAAATACTGAATCAAGCAAAAGCAATATGCAAAAGCTAGAATCTTGATAAATCTACTAATATAATGCAATATACGCAATCATGAGAATTTTTGTTTCCACATTCTAGTAAGTGGATTAAAAAATCTTCCTACTCCAAGTGATTCACCTTAAATAATGCTAGGATCACAAGATCTACTTTCTACACTTGAAAATGCTTTATTTGAACTAGAAACCACTCCAATTCACACTAGAATTGATGGTGCCCTCAAATCCACCTCTAAACAAGATCCAATACATGCTTTGTTTTGATGGAATGTGATTTGGGAAACTTGCTTCTAGAGTGTTTGCCATAGACGCATGATTCACAAAAAAAAGATTTTCTACCTAATGAAGAAGAGAATTTCCTTTTTTCAATTAAGTTATTTACAACGCATAAAGGAAAGTGATCTTGTATTCACATGTCCCAATCGACTATGTCACAGAATAGCATTATCGTTTATATTCTCAAGAGAGATTCTAGCTAATGCAACTGAATTAGAGAGTACATAAAGATTTTCGACTCTAGTGCATGTAGTCAAAGTAGTATCTTCCTCGAATATTGTACACTCAAATGAGAAAAGTAACAGTGTAGGCCCTCATCAAGACCTATCTTCCCTTGAATATTGTACACTGCTCAAATGAGATGAGAA
>MU832954.1:0-63738 GCA_029204225.1 Diphasiastrum complanatum | reverse complement strand
GCAACCACAATTTCTTTTTTGGAGTAGTTTTGCATATGTACATATTTCAGTGGCCTTCAAGGACAACATTAGTCATCCGCAGATTAGTACAGTAAATGATCCATAGCACAAGTAAAATATGTTTCTAACCCTTGTCATAGCTTAGAGTTTTTCTAAGAAACAATATCTTTCACTCTGATACTTTTTGTTCTTTGCATGCAACATAGAAGTACATTTGCCTTCTAGCAAATTTTTGTGGGTGCGTCACATTATATATAACTCTTTTTTTAACCATGAAGGTGGCCTTATGGCCTCATGTAAATCCATCCACAAAGGATATGCTTGTTTGCAATTAAAGGTATTACCTAATGCTTCACTTTACTGGCTCATTGTAGGACACGTCTTGTTTGATTGGAAAAGTTCTACATTTTCTTCCTTCTAGGAGCAGAGCACAAATATTACACATTGAGACCAAAGTCATTCTACAAGATTAATTAACTTCAAGAATGGGCATTGGGTGGATGAGATGGTTGATCAGGCTTTGTGATTGAGAAAAATGACGTTAGGCTTCATCCAGACGTCCATTTGCTATCATCTTGATCCTTTTTGAGATTTGCAGTGATAATTTTTTTTTTCATGTAAAAGTTTTGAAGCCTGTTGGCCGCTGTCATAGGACAGATTGTACTGTGGACAGCACCTATGGGCCGCGTTACTGTATTATAATGAGCAATCAGTTTCAGGGGAGCTGGTTTGAGTGTTCAGTGTTTGTGTTTGATGTTAAGAAGGGTTGGAGTCTGGCCTCCCATCTTGGGGGCAAAGACGTTAAGCCAGCAATCAGAAAAATTTGGAACTTATAATTAGAAGTATACACAAAGCATTTTAAGGCTGTCAAAAAAAATATGTAAGTTTGACGTCTGCTACTTGAAGTTCACCACATTTTGTGCGCTCATGATTGATTGTTCATGATCGGTTTGACACTGATTTTTGTTTCAAGTAGGTATAATTTTTCGAGATTTCAAGTGTTTACTTTTTAAAAAGAATTTTGTTTTCTTTGGGTCTTTTCTGAATCATTTGGTATTAGAACTTAGCTCTATTCATTCTAAACGTCTGGAACTATACTATGCATGAGTAGGCTCCAACTATGTGTAACGGGATGTGAACTTAATGCATGGAATGCGGAAGCACCTACATTGCTACAAAATGGATACCATGTTCACAGTCCATAGCCTCTTTTAGATCAGAGAGTGCACATGGGCATCCACCAGGCCAGGGGAAGGTGGGTGGGGGGACGAGGTGAACTAGCTGAATGCCAGGGGTGCCAGCTCCAGCCCCAGCACTGGAGCATGTCCAAGGCACTGGTGCCAGACCATTACAAAGTTGCTGCACTGAGGTTTTTAGCTAACGAAAGTTTTTAGCATAAAAAAATTCAGTTCCTCAAAATTGTCCTCAGTTTCCTTCACCCTAATAACCAAAATGTTATTCCCACATTACTGGTCTGTCAATGGAGCAACTACCAACTTGTAAGGTCAAGACGAATATATGATAAAATATGCAAAAACCCAAAGAATGACCATAGCTGACAAATATTAGTAGATGAAGGCCAACTCACTATTACAGCCACCTTATCTGGATCTACAGCAATACCCTCTGCTGTCACTATGTGACCGAGGTAAACCCCCATGAGTCATACACACTCAATTTTCTCGATACCAAATGTGAGGTGCTTAGTTGTCCAAGCTCCTCAAGAAACCAACGAGCCAGTGAAAAAATGATCTCCTCCCATCCTATGTAACCTTTAAACATCATGTGACACATGCCACCACTATGTGGGTGATCAGTCCACCTGGCATGCCATGTCAATCCTGACCCATGGATATGTAGCCCACTTCATGTTTAGCTACCCCCTACCCCAACCATGTCTAGATGGTCCCTTGGACCTAACCCTAGTAACGGCCCCACCTGGCTGCGGGTTAACTTGGTCAATGCATGATGAGCCTAATCATCGAGTCACCTAGTACTGACACTCCCCAGACAGGGGTGCCTAGAACTGGGGTGTGGGTTGTGGCCCGCCATAGCCAATCACCTGACCCACCAGTCATGGGTTGTGGGTCGCCACTAACAGTCACCTAATCCACCTGGTCCTTGGCCCTTCCAGGGTACGTCAGGGCCACAACTGGGACATAACATTCCACATCATGAATATTAATCTGGCATCCAACAGCCCTGGCATTAAAATCTCCCAGAAGTAGTATATGTTCTCTCTCAACATAGGTGATGATGTCAAATAATCGATCTCAAATGGGGATCCAACACTCTCAACATAGGACAATGTCTCAAGTGGGAAGTAGCATGTTTACAATACATGCATCTCTAACAAGATCAATATGGTGTCCCACTGATCCCGTCTCTGCCCAATAAACCAACTCCCAATGAAGCCATGCAAATAAATAATATCCCCACCATCCACATTCCAAGGTTGCATCGAATTGCGGTTCGAACCGCCTTTTACGGTTCGAACCATCGAATCGTTCGGACCCGGTTCGAACTGTTCGAATCGTTCGAACCGTTCGAATCGTTCGAACCGTTCGAACCGTTCGAATCGTTCGAAACCGTTCGAATCGTTCGAAACCGTCTGGCCCTAAAACGATTCCATCGGCCCCTCGGGAGTCAGGATTCTGTTCGCGCCCGAGAGAGAGAGAGAGAGAGAGAGGGGGGGGGGGGGGGTGCACTCAGGAGTCAGCACTCTGTGTGCATTTGCCATTCAGATTGTGTGTGTGTGTGCTCAGTGTTGTGTGTGAGAGAGAGAAAATGGTGTGATTTTGTGTGTGTGTGTGTGAGTGATTGTGTGATAGTGTGTGTCTGTGCACTGTGTGTGTGTGTCCACTGTCTTTTGATGTGTACAGTGTGTGTGAGTGAATCAGTGAGTGCGTGCGAGAGAGAGTGTGTGTGTGTGTGATATTATGATATTGTGTGTGTGTGTGTGTGTGTGTGTGTGACATGTGTGCATTGTGTGTGTGTGTGAGTTTTGAGATGTGTGCACACTGCACTGTGAGTTTGTGTGAGGCTTGAGCACTGAGATTGTGTGTGTGCACTGTGTGTTTGTGTGTGTCAGTGTGTGTGCACTCAGCACTGTGTGTGATATTTTGTGTGTGACACTGTGTGTGACATTGTGTGCACTACGTGTGCTGAATCTTGATGGGGTTCAATGTAGGGCCTGGGCAGTGGCATTGTGAGATGGGTGTGGGACCTGGGTAGCTACTTAGTTAGAAGTTAAAAGTTAGAACTTAGCTAAACAGTAAATAGTAAATACTTACCAAGTTCCAACAGTCTACAGAAGCGCATTCAAGAATCAGATTTGAGTTGCAACTTGCATACTTGGTGGGGGCAGGTCTCAAGACATCCAAGGTGGACTATCTCCTGAACATGGCTAGGACCCTAGGCTTCTTGGTGACAAATCTCACCAAGAACCGTGCAGTACGCACCACCTCTGCAATCCATGGAATCTTGGCCACATCCTCGACCAACAAGTCCAGGCAGTGTACAGCACAGGTGTCCAAAAGATGTGGGGGTAGGTCTCATTAACGAGCCTACCCATGGAGACGCAGTTTGACGCATTATCTGTGACCACCTGCACAACCATACAATGCAATGTGCAATGTGCATGAGTTTGGAATTCCGAATTCAAGACTCAAGTGCTCAGTGGCAACTTCTTAGACTTTAGTGAACCATAATCCATTGTTAATCAATCCGAAATCGCCATTGAACAATGAACTTTCAACATTGACATTTACAAATTAGTAATTACCTGTAACCTAATACCATTTAAGTTTTAACATTATAGGTAAACCGTAAATTGTAATTTGTAATAAGTATAATATATATACCTATACAACGTGCTATGGTCCGACCTCCTCAATGGCAGCTCGAATATGTGAGAACATGTACTCGCCCGTGACTGCCTCCCCAGAGGTGTCGATGGATCTGAGAAACATCATCCCCATGCATGAAGACACCAGGATATTCAATATGTGGCGCCTCCTCGTATCGCTCCAACTATCAGATATGATCGTGCAACCATACCTAGTTGAAAGTTCACAGGTGACAAGTGACAAGTCAGTGGACCGTGGTCACGACTCACTTACAGGTGACAAAACAAGATGAATCATGATTCATGATAGATCTGAGAGGAATCAGGATAGATCTTAAATTGTAAATTGTAATTCACATTTCATGGCAAATTCCAATGATGAATGATCATTTGAATATTCAAGATTAAACATAAATAGCTAGTTGCAGCCTGCAAATTGCAATTAACAAGTGATTTACAATTAACGCCTGCAATTTAACAATCCTCATAAAGTCTTTAAAGTTTAGAGTAGATAAAGTTAAAAGCAAGTAGTACGTACTGGGCCCATGCCTTCTTGAGAGGCTCTAGCTTCTGGTCAACAGAAGCCCGCTCATCAAGAAGCCCCTTCGTCCTTAGGTGCTCGCAAGATGGCCCCTGCCACACCTGCCCAATCGCACTCACCGCACTCATCGCCCTCCTCCATGCCGGGGTCCTAGCCAAATGAAATGGCAGATCGCAGGTGTAGAACAACTGTCGAACGACAACCTCTGCCTCTGCCATGGCTCTGGACGCATAGTACTCCCTACCCCCCATCTGTGTAGTGCGGCCCCGTCTACCTCTCCCTCCTCAGGTGGATGATGTGGCGCCGGTATGGTCATGGCTGGAGGTGGTGTCAAAGATCCTGCACCAGAAGGCGGGTCAGGCCGGGTATTAGGCCCTGCCTCATCTGACATTCGTGACCGGACTCATGAGGCACCTGGCATTTGTATTTACTATTTTGTTATGATTCATGAATCATGATATATTATGGATTCTAGAATCTAGTTTCAAGTTTCAAGTTTCTGATTCCTGAAGTTCATGACTCATAATGTCATTCTAATTTCTGTAAATTCTGTTTGAAAATTAAATCTTGATACGACATGCCACACCGTCACAAGAGATCTGATTATCCTGAATTCTGATATCTGTAAATTTAGAGGAAGATTGAGATTGTTTAGCTATTAAAATTTAGGTATCTGTACTATCACTGAATGTTTGACTTTTTTTTTGAAGAATTGGAAAAAAAAAGGTTCGAACCGTTTTTCGATTCGAACCTGGCCTGCCGGTTCGAACCTCAAAGGATCGGTTCGAACCAGCCGGTTCAAATCGACCTGTTCGAATTGGGATGCAACCTTGCCACATTCTCTCAAATCACCTGTTGTTGAAGATGAATGAATACCATTCCAGTTCCAGAGAGATCTACAAAGGGTATAGTTGGACCTCAAGTGGGTCGTATCCCTGAGGGCATCAACCCCCTCTGAGTGAGGATCTGGAACTATCCATCTCGAAACGTGACCCATCTTCCAGCATGAGAGAGAGAGAGAGAGAGCTATGGGTGGCCAAATTGCTCGTATGATGAGTCAAATCTTTAGTAGTAAGGAATCAGGTTGCGGCAGAGGAAAAGGCATGGGCAGACCACGATGCATGTCTTTAAACAACTTATTGTCATCGCTATAAATCATATCCCAGTGACAGCAACAAGAGCTTGTCAAAGAACAAGAATCGCAGACATTAGAGCCTGCCATGTTCACTAATATTGTTAAACATCAGAAGTCTAGGGTCACTAACTTTGATGTCTAAAGGGATTGTTTTATTTCTCTACACCAATTGAGTTTGATTAGATTAAGCTCTTTTGGATATCACTTGCTTGCATAATAAGTAAACTGGTAATCTTTGGCCCAGGAGTGCATATTGTTATGATTCTTTCATATTATGAGTTAGCTGAAGAGAATGTTAAATAGCATAACGCAAGCATACCCATTCCAGCATTCTAATTCTCATAATTCACTTCTGTGTGGATACTAAAATGTATATTAAGACAAAGTGTACCAATATTCTAGCCGAACAATGTCTGAAGCTTTGATTAATGTAAAAAAGATGAATGTGATGAGTGAGACGAAAGAGAAATTTTCAGTCTAAAGCAAACCTTAACATTATCAGCACAGGCAACTTCCACTTCAGAAATTATCCCATGCTTAGAACAGCCAGAACATACTGAACTCAATCAAGCATAAAGAATGTGCAAACAACCTTTCATAAATGATAAAGAAGAGCCTGGATTGCCACTTGAAAATAATAAGGGACTAGAACCCGCAGTCGTGTTTCCAACAGCATTTGCAACACCATTACTGGATCCATGGGTCTCAGTTTCCGGGGCTATTTGAGCAGTATCATTCACAGGAATATCTTCCGCAGCAGCTGGAGCATTGACTCTAAAAACATGAACAGTTCTTTTATCACTTGACAAGGCAAGCCACTGTGTGCTGGAGGAGAATACAATGCTATAAATTTCAGCTCTATCTGCACCACGACGTAGCTGGTATCTCCCAGCACACAAAGTTAGTAAACTGTTCTAATAAATGGTTTTTAGCATTCACTGAACTTCTACATACTGAATAAAATGATTTTGTACACTCAACTCCATAAGAAACACTTCACAGAAACACGTGTATCTATGCCACTAGATATAGTGATTTTTTTTACAAACTACGTAAAGTCATACACAACCTAATGCGACATAAAATCCAACCACAAAGTTTTTTCATCACTTTGATGGCCTTCATACAGGACCCATTTTTGCATGGAAGCCTAAGTGCCTTCACTAGTGTATAATAATCATGCAGGTGCTATGAATCATTTGTACAGGTTGCCTTGAATGCTTCTTGCATGCATGCTATACGAGATGGATCCGATGTTAATCCGTAACTTCATTAACTTTTTCAATTACCTGGCCTGAAGTTTGACGAAATGCCTGAAAGAAATCATTCAATATTGATAGCATCTTACCACATCACCACACTGAAACCCTAATGGGACGTCTCATGGAACTATGTAAATTCCTAGGTTGGAGTTACTAACACTCATTAGAACTCACACAACAGTAGCAAGAGAGAATGACGAAAGTCGAATCACTTTTGGTAGAATCGGATTTCAAAATTCCAGATGCACACGGCTTTCCTTGCTATTAAGAAAAAAAGATCTACTCTTGTTCACATTTGAGGCCCATCAAGACCAAGAACAGGTTAAAGAGGTAGCTATCCTCCAAATCTCCATTCTCCCTTGCGTTTACATAAAAAGATCTTGAGCATTTGTGAAATTTCACTAAGTGGGTTTTCTATGGCAACTGGCTGATTAAAATGTCGAATGAAAGTGCAACAAGTTGCATGAGTTATGGCATGTACTTAGAGATCTACTTTTGGTCACATTGGAGGCCACAATCGGGCCCAAGAACAGGCTACAGAAGTAGCTATCCTCCACACTTCCATTCTCCCTTGGGTTTACATCAAAAATCTTGAGCATTGGTGGAATTTCGCTGACCTGATTCTCCCAGAGTAAAACGGGTGGTCGGTTGGATCGTTGAATGGAAATGCGACAAGTTGCACTAGTCATGGCATGTTCTTACAAATGCACATAAAGAGACACTAGCATGGTCGCTCTTACAAGGGAAGTTAAATTTGAAGCCTTGATGGTCCTTTTGAGTTTATTCTTAGCAATTCTTTCATTTTTGTTAAAAATTTGGGACATAAAGTTTTACACTTAACGACTCCCATTTCTCACATACGTGCCAAATTTCTTCACTACACAGTTCAGATTTGAGTTGCAAGAGCAGCTGTGCACCTCAGTATTTCAGTTATTTTTCAGCCATATATTTTCACAACATTTTATGTACAGTGCGCACAATCTAGCATCTGAAGTTTGTACGCATATGGTTGCAATTATGCCCTATACTAAGGGCAAATATCTGTCCGACTTCTTTCCCAGATATATTCAGCTTCCCATACTCAGAGCAGTGCTTTAGGGTGATGACATATCGTACAAAAAAAACTTTTTTTTGAAAATCATCTAGCCTCCTTTTCCAAACCATTCGACTGATAGGAGCAAGATGATGGCATTGAGAGAATGCTAGGGGAGGTTTACCTCCTGCAGGCGAGTACCATCGAGGGTGTTGAAAATCCGGATAAGCGTCCCTTTTACGCTGGCGGTGGCAAGAAGATGGCCATCAATTGTCAAGGCAAAGCATGCAAGATGTGAATCATGGGCTGAAATAACCTTGTTTTTCTTCAGACCATAGTGCTCCACACGCACTTGCCCTTTATGAAGCCCTGGGCAGGCCAGGACACAAGAAATCGAAGCCGGCGACAAGGCACACAAACCCTTAGGGTTTGCAATTGTCTCAATGTGGTGGAGTAGCTTCAGATCAGCAAAGTTGTAAACATAAATCTTGTGCTCAAGAACCGCCACAATGCGATCCCGCCGAAGCCGCACCGCTCTCACCTCCGACCGAAACGAAAGCTCCCCGATGCAGCGGCTCTGATGATCATCCCATATCATGACCTTATTGGGGGGGTAGCGGGGGGCACTGCCACCCCCTACCAGTGCCAATATATTGCAACGGTAAAGCATTTCCACAAGTCCAATTCCGCCATTGTTGAAGTCCCTCCGAAATGTCTCCTTAAATGGATCGCAGTTGTAGATCCGAAACCCCGAATCTGTCCCGCAGGCAAAGCAGCCATAATCTTGATTAAACCGAACACTAAGAACAACATTGGCAGGGCTGTTATGGCTATGCCCTCCTCCTCCTCCTCCTCCTGCTGCTGCTTCTAATGCTGGCCCAGATTCCACCAGCCTCGCCATTAGTATGGTTGGAGCTGATTAGGGTTCGCCAGGATTGCTTACAATCGCAATTGGATCGTGAAATCTCTGCCCTAATTCTTGCTTGTACTCACAAAAACTAGCTCAATATGCTCTCCTTCTAGTTTTGTAAGAGAGAGAGAGATACCGATAGGACAATTTTGCTTTATGGGGGGAGGGGGGGGGGGGGGGGGGGGGGGGTATATATATAGCTACGTCGTGGATCTTAACTCGGGGTCCAATATCAAGGAATGGACTAGGCTAGGTACCTATCAAGGAACCAACCCAAGTGGACTCATTGGAGTATTCTTATGTTATTTCTGATATGAAGGTCTAGACCTGAATCCCTCAATACTAGCTCTCTCAAAAACTTACCCACCCTTGGTATTAGCTATGTCAAAACCAGGGTGGACGCTCAACTAGGGCTGGTTTTGGCCCTAAGAAATACTCATAGATCACCCAAACTAAGTGCAAATTATGGGTTTTGCCTTGCGATCAAATTTTGCTTGCTACCTCAAATTTAAATATGGCATACATATTATTCGTGGTGCCACAAGTACGCCTACGGCACCCACGAAGCATTATGTTGTAAAGCTGACTCGGGTGCACCCAGTGTGCGCTGTAAGACTCTAAGCGGTGACGCTCCCTAAGGTCCCAAAGCAAGTTAGATAGTCAAGGGCTGAGCCTCCGACCTGTGCTGAGCCAATCAAGTAGTCAAGTCATGAGCTAGCTCTGAAGCTCGAGTCATGGCCTAGTCAGGAACCAAGTTGATTCTGTCGCCAGGACGGCTCCCGAGACCCATGTCCGGGAGCCAGACTGATTCTACCAGGCTTAATCAGCAAAATAAAAACTAAGTCCATAAAAGCGTGCTTTACCAGAAAGCACTATATTCCAGGACAGAGGGGGCGCTGAATCACACCAGAACTATAGGGGGAGTCCGGCAGACAAAAACTTGGGCAGCGGAATCCAGTCACCAGGTCTCAGCTCCCTCTACCAGTGCGAGCCAGGCACTATGCCCAGCAAGTGTTGGTGGCCCCGAGACCAGTCAATCTATGTATGAATGTAACCTCTTCCAAATTTAATAAAGTTGATCCTTGGGAATGATTATCATTTTAATTTCGCCTACGGGACTGGTCCAAGTAAAAGGACCTTTACTACAACCTTTTTGCGTCATCGGCGCCTAAGGGTCCACGTCACCGACGTGTGGCTCGCCGCTATGCCATTTGGTCAGTTTGGCGACCACTATGCCTTGGGTTTCATGTGTGGCTTGTCTTTGCCTTTGGTTACCTTTTGGGGACGGATTCTGAGTTGGCTTTCGGGTTGGTTGGGATTCCAGTTTTCCTATGTCTGAATGGTTAAGCTTGTTACGTTTCTAAGTTGGCTTTTACATAAGTGCATGATGGATGAATGTTAGACTTAAGCGCGTGTTGGGGAAACTGCTCAAATCCCAGCGCCCTTTGAGGCGTCGATGCTTCATGTGGTATCAGAGCCAACTAGCCGGTCAGCTACGCAAGTCTCATAGGGATGGCCACTTTTTGGGATTTGTCAGGACAGTCGTTGTGCAAGGTGATGCCCACAGTGTAAGCACGGTCGGGGTGGTCGCGGCAGAACGGGGGACTCGATGAGTCAAGGTGCTGCCCTCGAGGTGTAAGCACGGTCAGTTCTCGCGGTTCGGGCCTGGCGCTGTCTACACGTAGGGCAGATGAGACAAAGTGCTACCTAGGTAGGTGAAAGCACGGTCTATGCCTTGTGAGGTGCAGGGTGACATATTCGAACTGTACGGGTTAACCATTGATACAGAGATGCTGCTCGAATTCGGTTGTAAAGCACGGGTGGTTAGTTGTCGGTGCGGGATAGTTGCCGATCGTTTAGCTATAAGGGCTATCGACCAGAGTTGGTGGGACGTGACTGAGGCAATGTGCTGCTTAATGGTGAAAGCACGGATAGTTGGATGGATGTTTCCCGGTGGGCTAATTCTATGATAGATTTGTGTGGGCGCGGCTAGGCAAATGTCCTACGTCCGGTCTCAGGGGGATGTGGCTTGAGAGAGATCCTTTGTGTTAGCTTTGGTTGGTATGTTCTGTCTGTTGCGTGCTTGCTTGGACACAAATGACCTGGTTCCTACTTGGCTCTCAGGTGATGTGAGCGTGCTAGTTTGAGGAGGAGATACTTTTATATTGAAGCTGATTTAATAAAGAAGAAAAGAGAGCTGTGGGGCCCGGTCGACAGAGGGGAGAGTTTTCAAAAAGACAGAGGAGACAATCTATTGGAAGTACACCTCTTATCAGAATGGATGACCACCTTGATGAGTTACGAGCATTGACAGACGGAGAGGAGCAGGTTCGAGAGTACGACTCTCGCATGCATCGAGATGGCGTCAGAGAAAGAAAAAGCATATGCACTCCACAGTGGCGCCTACCCAAGAAGAGATGGGTGCCCCTTCTGACCTACACCAAGAGACAAACCCATACCAGAGGCACAACAAGACCTCTTTGGAAGTGAAGATGCGTCAATAATTATTAAGTGCAATGACGGCTATGCTTAGTGAGGTGAAGAAGGACAGAGAAACAGAAATGAAAGAATGGAAAGCATCCCTGCGAGCCATGAACCACAATCAATTCGACCTTGCTAGAGAAATGAGAGACGGGCTAACATAGCTCAAAGCCAGGTTTGAAGAGCTGGAGGCAACAAGAGGGAATGCAGGGGCGCCTCCTCCACTTATACCCAGGGATCCACGAGCGCGAAACACAGAAGGCCCAAAGAAGATTGCCAAAGTAAAAGCACCGCCTACTTTCAAAGGAGAGCGTGACATTCAAATTGTGGAAGATTGATTGTTTCACATGGACCATTACTTCCGTTTGATGAACACTCCTGAAGAAGAAAGAGCAGACTTGGCATTAGCATATTTTGAAGGCTACACTACAAACTGGTATCGGGTGGCAGGAATGCAATTTCAGACATGGGACACGTTCAAAACTGCGTTACGAGAGGAGTTCATACCTAAGGATTCACACATGAGATTGAGGACAGAATTATCAGGACTCAAACAGAAAGGTTCATTGCAAGAGTACCTAAATAAATTCAGACAAAGTGTATGGGTTATTGAAGATATGTCCAAGGCTGACAAGACCCACTATCTCTTGTCTAGAATGCAGTCTTGGACCCGGCGAGCAATAGACAGCTACATGCCCAATGACTTCAATTCAACTATTCGAGCGGCTGAAATGGTCTACGATTATGAGACCACATTGGCGCCAACTGCTCCCTCAACCTCAACGAGAGTATTTAGTGGATTCAAACCGAGTCTGAGCTTCTTTTCAAGGGGGGACTCAGCTTTAAATGGAAACCAAGCCTCGAGTAGCGTGAACAAATTCCCAGATTTCCATAAAAACTCTCGCAAAGCTCTCTGAAGTTCCATATCAGTGAGACCAGGACACAGATAAGCTTGCAAAAGTTAGTTCCTAGTATAATTGCCAGTGCAAAGGTTCCCAGTAAGAAAAAAAAGAGAAAATCCATCAGAACCCTCGCAGACACTAAAATTTTCGATTCCAGTGGCCAAGAACTCTCGCAGAGAATTTTGAAGTTCCATCTCAGTGAGACAAGACACAGAAGAGTCTACGAGAGTGAGCAGAAATTTGGATTTGAGAGCTGAAAAATCAATAAAATCAAAAGATCCAGAAAATCCTTCCAAAAGTAACTCTCGCAGACCATTCCATTGGCTTCAGAATTTCATTTTACATCAGTGATGAAGTTTGCAAGAGTTAGTACAAATTATTGGTGAAGATCAGATAAAAAAGTGATTTTAAACCCTGATAGATAGTGAGTTTATTACTTCCTGTGAGAGTTAACCTTCGCGGAGATTTTCAAAGCTAGATCCATACCAGATGCAGCTCCTATGATCCCTACGAGAGTTACTTCCCAGTATTTTTGAAAAATCAAGTTTTTTGATTGAAAATTAGTAAAGAATCCTACTTATAGCCAACCCTCGCCCGAGTAACCTTCTCAGATCATATTAGTAGGTAGATCTACACCAGATCCAGCTACTATGAAGATCTTAGGCCAATCGGAGCAATGATCAAAAAGCTATCAAGGAAAAGCCACCATAAGAGGCCTAAAATCACATTATCGGCCTATCAAATTGATTTAATCCCTTAAGATCTAGATTGCATTCCACTTGATTATGTGGTTCCTCGCAAGTTACCACGTAGCATTAGAAGAGAACTTAAACGACGGGAGCAGTACGCTACCTTGCAAGAAGCAATGGAAGATGCCATCAAGGAAGAGGATGAGAGTTCGGATGACGAATCCTATCCAGCCAATCACACTCCAAATCCTTCGATAACATCGTCATCATCCAGCGCAACTAACTTGTCTATCGAACTGTTGATGGAACAAATGACAAAGCTACACAAGCAGCAGATGGAACAACTGACAGCTCAGTTTGATCAGAAACTGAAGGCCTTTGAGGGAGCTGTAACACCAAATCCAAATAGAGCAGAACCAACCGTAGTATCCCCGCCGAGAAAGTGTATGGTGCTCAGTTTGCACTCAGTTCCATGCAACCAATGAATGTCCAGTCCTGAAACAAAATCTGAGACTGACACAAAGATTTTGCTATCTGTGCAATGCATCATCGCACGAGATGGCTTTTTGCCCATTTAATCCCCGAATTATACAACAAAAGAGGAGTCCTTATCAGACTTCTTATCCTTATCATCAAGGGGCACCAAATGCAGCACCAAGGTATGGCATGCCGAGCAACCAGCAGCGCATGGCTTTACCTGCACCACCAGGGCTAACTAACAACCAAGTGGCTCATGTGAATTTAGCAGTGGCGGAGCATAAGACACAAGCATCACCTCAACCTGAGCAGCAGCAATGGTACAAGCCGAACGAACCCTTTGTGGATCCTGCCATTAACGAATATTACGCGACCTATGTGGCTCAACCTCAACGTCAAGGGGGTAGAAATTACGGCTGCTACGGATGCGACGAAGGCCATATAATTGCAGAGTGTCCTTACAAGGGACAATACATATCCTTCTATCAAGAATGCGGCTATGGACACTGCTACAAGAGTTGTCCATTAAGACCTCCACTGAACCTAATCACAGTACAACTTACAGCAGTTCCATGAGGGATGCCACCAAGCCCCAGTGCTAGCGACACGTGCGGAAGGAAGTGGCACCCTCACCCCCCTCCCCCCTCAGTATCAGAAGTTCAACCCTCAACTGCAGGACCATATCCGAATGTGAGGGAAGAAGAAAGACAATATCAAAAGATACGCCACTGGGTGCAGAAGGTGCAAGAGGATGAAAAAGCTCAAGCAAGAGACATACCTGCAGAACCTCTTGTTGCTGAACCGGTACCACAAGCGGGCTCACCATTACGAACTGATCAGAACGATCGGTTGCATCATCATGAACAATCTTTCCACATGGTGGAGCTTGAGGAACTGCACACTAAAGTGCTCACAAGCTTGCTAGCAAACCGTGTCAGTTTGTCCCTCGGAGAAGTACTGCGGATTGCCCCACAAGCCAAGAGCCTCCTGGCTGAATGGGCCAAATCTGATGCGGAACCAGTAACACCAAAGCCCATATACTGTGCGGGCTATGAAGAAACAAGTAACGTCCTCCACATCGGGGCAGCGTGGGAAAGTGAAGAGTATAATATCACCCTGCCGATCAAGCACAAGGGATTTGAGGACGAGACAACAGTAGTAGATGGAGGATTAGGTGTAAATTTGATCTCCACTATTTTGTACCAGAAATGGGGTTTGCAAGGATTGAAGCCACCGAGATTTGTCATCAAACTAGCAGATCAATCCTGTGTAAAACCAAAAGGTGTAGTTGACGACATCCCTAAAAAAATAATGGGAATGCAGTTTGTGATCACTTTTGTGGTGATGGACATACCAGAGTCCCCATCTGCCTACCGCGTTTTACTAGGAAGACCGTGGTTGAGGACTGCGCAAGTGGTTCACAATTGGGAAATTGGAAAACTCACCTCCGAAAATAGAGAGCAGGCTGTAAAAGTTGATCCAACCACATGGGTGGTGAAACCTATTGCACCCAAAGTTGATGACGAATTGTTCACCATTGATCATACAATCGATCGCCCAAGGCAAGGCCAGGGGAGGTCATTACGATTCTAAAACAGATATCATGAGATGGACGGACGCATTGGAAACTGTTGACTGTATGGCTGGGCATGTTTGTCAACATGATTCAGATCTAGAACCCAGAACATTTTCACCCAAGTGCTACACATTGGACACACCAATCACTTTCGAGGTGAATATGATCAATGTCGCATGGCTAAAAGCGAAAGCTATTGAGAACCCTGTGGACGATGATTTAGTCCCTTGGCAACATGCTTTTACATACAACCAGGAGACTGAGCTGACTAATGAGCAAGTCCTACAATATATGGACCCATATCATTATGGAATGAAGAAAGTACCAGCTCAGCCACCACAGAAATCTGTAATAGCGAAAGTTTCCAAGATAGAGCCACCCAAGACACCTGCCAATAAGAAGAACCAGTTGAGACAACATTACAATCAGGTAATCCGATGGAGCGATCTACCAGAGGAGGCTATAGCTACAGTGGATGCGAGAATTTGCAATCATGAAGCGAATGTCATGCCAGTTCCAAAGAAAGACAACAAGGATGAACCCAACTATGTGAGTAGAGAAGGAAAAAAGAAGGTGTTGGATTCCTTGAAGTCAATCTGAATGGACCTAGACGTAGCATCATCTTCTTCACAGATGACTGATAATCCAAAAATTATGAGTTGGGCTAAGATCAATATGCTGAAGGAGGAATCTCGCCGAATGCCAGTTCACGAGATGCTTGAGACCTTCAAGAACTATACCTTAGACGACGTAGTAATTATGATGTCGTAAGCCCAAAGAGAACCTGATCAAAGTCAGAAACCAGCGGAGCAAGTCTTTGAAGGACCAGAGCGAACCCAACCTATGAATCTAGCGGAGTTAGGTGAAGAAAAAAGGATCATGCATGTGTGAGAATAGTTAACGCCCACTCAATTTAAAAGACTATGTGTATTATTGGTGGAATACAAGGATTGTTTTTCCTAGAATTATAGTGATCTGAAGGGTATTCTACCAACCGTAGTACAACATACCATACCTTTGGTGGATGGAGCAGTTCCCAGGGTAAGTCGCTATTATCGTTGCAACCTGAACTATACAGAGCTGATCAAGCAGAAGTTGCAGAAATTTCTAGATGCTGATTTTGTCTATGAAATCGAGCACACTGAGTGGGTATTACCAGTAGTCATAGTACCCAAGAAGAATGGCAAGATGAGGATCTGTGTGAATCTAAAAGTGTTAAATGCAGTTACCAAGAAGAACCATTTTTTCTTACCATTCATGGAAAGTGTCCTGGATAGAGTAACTGGAGCAGAAGCCTACAGTTTCTTGGACGACTTCAGTGGCTACAATCAGGTGAAGATAGCACCGCAAGATCAGCATAAGACAACATTCGCCATGAAATGGGGAACCTATGCCTACAAGGTGATGCCATTTGGACTTTGCAATGCCCCAAATACCTTTCAACGAGTTATGCAGGCGACATTCAAAGAGTACTTGCAAAATTTTTTGGAGATTTTCATGGATGATATGTGCGTGCATGGACCTAACTCAGAGCACTTATCCAACTTGGAAAAGGTGCTGAAGAAATGTCGTGAGTATCAGGTATCCCTGAACCTAGAAAAGTGTCAGTTTTGGGTAACACATGGCCTAATCCCTGGCCACATAGTATACAGACATGGGATCACCATGGACCTGTCGAAGATAAAGATCATCGTCGATCTACCACCACCAGAACGATCCACGGAGTCTACATTTTCATGGGTCACGCTAACTATTACAAGATCTTCACTCTAGACTTTGCAAGGTTAGCACAACCAATTTACAAACTCACAACGGAACCACATTGGACTAAGGAAGCCCTACAGGCTTTTTAGAAACTTATAGATGCATTGGTCTCAGCACCAATATTACATCCACCCAATTGGTCCATCGAGTTGCATGTGTATACGGATGCATCGAAGTATGCAGTGGGAGCTGTCTAGCCAGGAGAACACAAAACGGACATTCCAATTCGATTTGCAAACCATTAGCTCAGTGATTCAGAGGTAAATTATTTGACAACAGAACGGGAGGCACTGGCAATGATTTACGTGGTTAAAAAGTTTTGATATTATTTGATGGCCACACATTTTGCCTTTTATACGGACCATCAACCCTTGCTATATCTTATCAATAAAACTTGCAACATAGGGAGAATCACTCATTGGTTACTTCTGTTATTGGAGTTTGATTTTCAGATAGTGGTTTGCAAGGGAAAGCAACATTATATGGTGGATCATGTGTCGCAAATCAAGGGAAGAGAAACTGCAGCTAATGCTACCTTAGTCTATATTGATACCACACTAAGGAGCAAACCAACAGTCTTGCCAATGTAGAAAAATCAGCATCTACATACAAAATGAGATGCAAACTCTAAGAGATACTGATCAAACATGACCCAAAACATAAAATATAGTTGTTGTCCATACAATTACAATACCTTACTACATTTCACATGTGTGGAACCAAAATAACAAAATATGAGTAGTAGAACCCAAAGAGAGAGCCGTGTATAATGATGAAATGAGAGAGATAAGAGATAAAATGTGTCTCTTCAAGAGTTTTTTCCTTTAGCAGATCCAAACCCTATTTGGCCACTTGGCTTTCCCTCCAAAATGTAAACCCTACTATTTTTGGGTCTACATTCAATGCACCCAAAGTTCAAATTTGAATCTCTCTCAAACTCGACTACCAACTTTCTCACACTTTCAAAAAGTGTTTATTGAATGTATTTTAAACTAATATAACTTCAAAAAGTTTATCTCTAAGTCTAAAATGAGTTTTGGCTTCAATTGACAAATTACCAAAATATGACTAAACTAGACTAAACTAGTTGAAATCTCTCACACTCCCTCTTCAACTAGTTTTGGCATAGTTTTAACCATAGTAATTTGATCCAAATTTATCCATCCTAAGTATAGATCTCCTTTCTAAGGTTCTAAAGTATCTTTCATAATTGGTATAGAGAATAGTGTCCAAATTGGATGCTTCACTATTTCTTACATCAATTTTACACATCAAGATATAACTAGAACATGAAGAACCAAATAGAATGTAAATGAAATTATTTCTCCATGTTTTAAACTTTGAGATCTTTGGAAAATTACAGCAACCAAACAATAAATGAGAGTGATGACCATTTGCTTCAATTGTCTCCTCCAACTTTGTCCTTTCTTGATATGTCTCCACCATAAAACTCCATGAATGAGCCTCCATCTCCATCTTGCCACAAGAAACCATCAAACCTTGGAAATCCATGAGTAGGTGAGTACATCAATGATGCAAATCCAGCACCACATGACTCCATAGGCCAAGTAGGTTGTACTAGTCCATCTTCAAGGTCTACTTGACACAAGAAAATGACCATGAATTCACCAAAAATTGACAATCTCCAAGTATTGGCACCAAGTAGCTCAACACTTGAGAACTTGATCATGGATGAGTGATATAATGAACCTCTAATAGCTTCATTTCCATCAGCAAAACTAGCCAAGAATGCTAGTACAACTGTAACAATAAGATATTGCAAGACAATGTAGCTAGTTTGTCCATATCTTGACAATTTGCACACATCCACATGAAATAGCTCAAACATGAGATAGAACAAGTAAAGTAAACTTGAACAAAACTTCCTTGCTGCTCCTTTGACCTTACTTAAGTTTAAAGACTTATACAAAAGCAGATCCATAACGTCTTTGCCAAATAGCCTTCCTTTGATGCTCTTGACTAGCTCCAAATTGCCATATTTCCTTTTGTGTTGTTGAAGCCCTTTGAGACCAACCTCTTGATCTTGCTCTTGACTATGACTTTTTACAAGAGTTTTTTGAATTTTTATGGTTTTTTCTCTGATTTTTGCAATCTTCTTGGAACTAACTCTCGCAAGCTTCTATGCAGGTCTGGGATAGTACCCTGGAGCTGCTGTCAGTCGTGCAAGGGTTAACTCTAGCTGGTTTTGGAGAAAACAAAATATGATGGAAATTTTGGCTCTTTTTCTCTCCAGAATATAGATTTGGCTATTTTTTGGGTTTTGCAAGGTTTTTGGTTTGGAAGTCAAGCCCTTAGAGGCTGTTTAAGGCCTCCTCTACCCTCCCACACCTCCTCCGCTAGTTGGGAATAGTCCAAACACAACAAAATATGAGAAACTAACTATCTCTACCCAAAAATCCACCTAAAACACTAAAAAGCAAGAAACAACTAAAAAGGCAGCTATACTAGTTAGAGAGAACCTATCCCCGGCAACGGCGCCACTGTAGGGATGTAGATATGGTCGGTGAGCAGCCCTTCCGCCTGTTAAAGAGGGTTCGATCACTAGGATGGGCACCTAACTATGTAAAGATGCTATTTTAGTTATCTCATTGTTTTCTCCCTTAATTTTACTCACCACTAACACTACCCTCCTTTAACTCTACTCCTCCACGCTAACATTCATCATGATTTTAGGCTGAATGAGAAGAAGAGAACTGAATAGGGAAGGGAGAAGAGAGAAAGAGAGAAGAAGAGAGAAGAGAGAATGCCTAGGTTGAGAAAGGCTTTGGGGGCTCAAGCGCCTACCCAAAACTATTCGATCCCAATGTAGGGAGAGAGGGAGAAAGGGGGAGAGGTGAGATGGAGATTAGCTCAAATGCTCAATGTCATTGCTTATGGAGAGACCTTAACTAGCACAAACAAAAAGCATGGAAGAAATGAAAATAACAAGCAACTACAACAATAGCATAAGCAAGAGTGATTAGCAAATGAGGATGCTTGAGCTCTCAAAATAGTAGTCTCCTCCTCTCAATTAAGCATCGAAATAGCGTACATGAGGTGTCTTTTTATAAATGGGGAAGGCCCTTGCCCCAAAATACTATTGGCTAATATGTACACTAATCCTATCCATTCATCTTCGACCCAACTTGATCCAAGGGTCCTAAAAAAGTACATTGGATTTCACAAGATTCATGTGAGTCCCAAGTTGTACCCAACTCAAAAAAGTCTAACACTAAGTTCTAAACTTGACTTTGCGGCCTCTAGTTTTTTTTTTAATTACATAAAGGCCCAAGTCTATTATTCTATTTACAACTCCACTTGCGTGCTCATTGGGCCATGGGCTTATACGCACAGGATGCCATGCCCTCGCAACATATTTTATCGGTCGATATTATTTATTTACATTATGTTGGGAATATTACCAACATTTTTGCATAACTTTTTTTTTTTTTTCAATTCTGATGAGCTACGTTATGTAGATTTCAAATTTGACTGTTTTGATTGGTCCATGTTAAGCAAAATTTGAGAAAAATATAAAAAGTATTTTTACAAAGGGTCTTTTTTGGATTTAGAACTCCTCTAATGAAGAATCTCTTGCAATAGATGGCTGTTGGCAGATCAATCATAGACGATCAAGACACAATTAGGACATTGCTTTCAAGCTTGCCCTCTACATATGAGAACTGGGTGATGATCATATCGACGCACTTAGATTTAACTCTTACTAGAGTTATCATGATGTTGCTGCAAGAAGACAATAGAAGAAGTCAAGACACTTTGTCTACTTCCTCCTCTCAAGCTCTATATGTCAACAAAGCCTCTAAGCGACAGAAGCAAAAAAGTTTCAAGAAGGCTACAATGAATCAGAAGTTGACTCAAAGTCAAGGACAATCATTAAATCCATAGTCGAAAAAGAAGATGTTTTGCAGGTATTGCAACCGCAATAACCATGAGATCAAGGATTGTCGAATTCTCCAAGCGAAGAATGCAGCCAAGCAACCTGATCAACAAGCAAGCACAATTTCATCATCTCCCCAGGTCGAAGTGGACGAAGGCACATTCATGGTCGAAGACCAAAGCGTATTTTTGGATGATTCATGGTTTCTTGATTCTGGAGCACCTCAACACATGACCAATCAATGTGAGATTTTCAACTCCTACATGCCTTACAGCATGAAGAAATTTGTTCATCTTGGTGACAATAGTACTCACACTACTGAAGGTGAAGGTACTGTAAGATTGCAATTCCATCATAATCAATTTAAACTACTATCAAAGGTCTTATATGTTCCTAAAGTCTCTACAAATCTGTTATCAGTAAGTAGAATTACATATTTAGGTCATAGGATAAAATTCAAATCTGATCAATGCAACATTATTGGTAGGAGTAATAAGATCCTTGCACTTGACAAGAGGCAAGGTCACATTGTTATTCTGAGTCTAGTCAAGTCTTGAAAACCTTTGTTCTTGTCAATAAAGCATTACTATGGCATCATCACTTAGGACACTTGAATTATGCATCTGTTTTGAACATGTCCAGACAATCCATGATTCTTGATCTTGACTATCCTTCTAGTAAGGTCGATCTCCATGTCTGTCATAGCTGCATCTTTGGATAATCTTTGGAAAGCAGACTAGGATTTCTTTTAGATCGAGTCATAGGCATGCACCAAAAGGTCTGTTAGATGATGTTCATAAAAATATATGTGGACCTATGAAAATTCCATCATTGCTAGATGCAAAGTATTTCATTACTTTTATTGACGAATTCTCCAGAAGAACAACTATTTATTTCATTAAATAAAAATCAGAGGCTTTCATCAAATTCAGACAATCCAAAGAGCATGTTGAGAATCAAATTGACAAACAAATCAAAGCATTGAGGTCAGATAACGGGGGAGAATACATCTCCACCGGATTCAAAGAGTACTGCCTTAACAATGGCATTGAGCAACAATACATTACCTCCTATTCGCCTCAGTCAAATGGTCTTGTTGAGAGAAAGAACAGAACCTTAGTTCAATTGGCAAAGTGCATGTTATCACATGCGACACTTCCAAGTCCTTCTGGGCTGAAGTTGTTTCAACAACAACCTATATTCCGAATAGATGTCCTACTAAAGATCTCTCAGACAAAACACCATTCAAAGTTTGGACAGGTACCAAACCTTCTCTATCAAACTTACGAGTTTTTGGATGTACTTTGCACTAATACCTCGTGATCTCAGGAAGAAGCTCAACTTCTAGAGAATGAAATGTTTTTTCATCAGCTACTCTACTTCAGATCAAGCCTACAAGTTGTTCGATCCCATCGAGTCGAAAATATTCACTAGCCGATATGTCATCTTCATCAAAGATCAATTCCAAGACCTCAAAGGAAAAGGCAATGCCCATGTAGCCGACCTGTCAGACTCTCTTGACATATTGAACTTTCTAGTCCCTCAATCGACTATTCTTATCATAAGGTCCAAGCTCATCTACTCTTGACGAACAACAAATCAACGACAAATCAGAAGATGATGATGTTGTAGTTCAACAACTACAGTATGATGGAAATGATCAACTTCCTCTATTACCTAGAAGATCTTCAAGAGCAAGCAGACCACCTAACCAGTATATCGATGAGTCTACAGCCTACCTTGTTCATGAGCCAATGACTGTCGAAGAGGCACTCAGTCAGCCTGATTTAGATCTTTGAAAAAAAGCTATGGATAGAGAGTATTCATCTCTTATCAAGAATCAGACATGGACGAATGTCAAATTACCTGCTAATAGAAACGTAGTTGATTGCAAATGGATTTTCAAAGTCAAGTACAATGCAGATGGAAGCATCATCAGGAGAAAGACATGACTTGTCGCCAAAGGATTTTCTTAGGTATACAATGTCGATTACACTAAGACCTTCAGTCCAGTAGTCAAGCATTCTTCTATTCAACTTTTGCTATCATTTGCCGCTGCAGCAGATTTGGAAATATATCAAATGGATGTACAAACAACATATCTCAATGGAGTTATTGAAGAGATCATTTACATGGTGAAACTCGAAGGTTATATTATCGAGGATAAACACAATCATGTGTGTAAACTCCATAAGGCACTTGAAGCAATCTGCTCGAGCATGGTTTCAAAGGATCAATACTTTTCTTATTGATCATGGCTACACACCTAGCTCTTCAGATTCAAATGTTTATTTCAAATTAGTGCAGCAGTCTTTTATCATTATCACTCTATATATGGATGATACATTGCTTTTTAGCAATAGTACCAATCTGATAAACAAGGCCAAGACAATGCTATCTTCCGAATTCGACATGACCGATATGGAGGAAGCTCATTTCTGCCTTGGTATACAAATCCACAGAGACAGAAAACAAAAGTTGGTCTACATTACACAACAGAGGTACATCTACAAGATGTTAGTCAGATATAATCTGATTAATTGCAAGTTAGCTCTCTCACCAATGGAACCAGGTCTCAAATTGTCAAAGGACCAGTGTCCTCAAACAATTCAAGAGAAGGAGTAGATGCGTGAGTATCCTTACCATTCTATTATAGGATCTCTTACATACGCAATGATCTGTACCTAGCCAGACATAGCTTTTGCAGTCAGCTCTATCAGTCAGTTTATGACTAACCTTGGTGTAACACATTTGAAGGCTCTTATCAGAGCCATGAGTTATGGAGCAGTCGGCAATGACAAACTCAATTTACTCAGTGGTTATAGATGCAAGTTGGGGAGGAGATGTAGACACTCATAAATCCACTTCCGGATCGACATTCTTTCTCAACAATAGTCCAATTTCCTGGAATAGTCACAAGCAATCTTCGATAGCTCTATCTTCCACTGAATCAAAGTATATTGCAGCCTCTCAAACTTCAAAGGAAGCGGTTTGGTTGAGAATTGGGCTGAAATGTTGTCACACATGATCATAGGTAGATCCTCTTCCATGATTATCTTTAGCTCCACTAGTAACCTCTTGATCCAAAGCACTTCCTTTGTTGTTGTAGTGAGTGCCTTGTACTCAGCTTCACATGATGCAAGTGATACAGTATCTTGCTTTTTGGAAAGCCAAGATATCAAGTTTCCTCCAAGATATATGACATAAGCACTTGTAGATTTTTTATTTGCTCTATCACTTGCAAAATCCGAGTCAGAATAACCAATAATAGAAAGATCTTCACTTTTATACAATAAACCAAAATAAAAAATTGAAGATATATATCTAAGCACTCTCTTGGCCATTTTCCAATGACAAATAGTAGGATTTTGCATAGCCTGGCTCAACTTATGAACACTAAAGCTTATGCCAGGTCTAGTTATTGTGAGCCAAATTAAGGAGTCTATAAGATTTCTAAAAAGTGTGATGTCCACAAAGGATCTTTCATCACCTTTGTTAGAGTCATTTACATTTTGCTCCATAGGTGTTTCTATACTCTTACAATTCAACATATTGAACTTCTTTAACATTGAAAGAGCATACTTGGATTGACATACAAAAGTTTTATCTTTAAGAAAGTCAATCTCTAATCCTAGAATATAGTGAATTTTTCCAAGATCTTGCATCTTGAACTCTTTTTCAAGTGCAATCTTGGTTTCCTCAACTAACTTGATACAACTTCCTGTTAGAATGATATCATCAACATAAATATGAAGGATGACAATATTGTTATCAAAAAACTTGACATATAAGGAAGGATCATAGTTACTAAGATTAAATCCTAGTGACTCAAGATAGGTGTTAAGTCAAGAATACCATGACCTTGGAGCTTGCTTCAATCCATATAAACTTTTGAAGAGCAAGCAAACTTTTTCTTTGTCATGGATGAACCCAATAGGCTATTCCATATAAATCTCTTCTTCTAGATACCCATTTAGAAATGCATTAGAGACATCTAGTTGAAGAACTTGCCAATTGAAAAAACAAGCAAGAGAAACTATGATTCTAATTGATTCCATCTTTGCAACTGGAGCAAAAGTCTCCTCATAATCAAGTCCAGAAACTTGAGCAAATCCTTTAGCACAAAGCCTAGCCTTGTATTTGCTGATTGTGCCATCTTGATTATACTTGATTCGAAAAACCCACTTGCAACCAATGGCGTGATTGTTGGATGGAAGATCCACAAGCTCCCATGTCTTATTGGCCATCAAAGCATCATATTCCTCTTTCATGGCAAGGTACCATTCCTTCGAGTTGAGTGCATCATATACATCCTTCATCTCCTCATGAGAAATAAAATAAGCACAATTAGTGGAGTTGATTTCCACTTGCTTGCCTCTATCTTCATAGGTTAGCCTTCTAGGCTCGGATCTTTCTCTTTGAGATCTCCCTGGTGAAAAGATTCGAGGTGACTCCTCCTCAATTCTCGGCCCCATCTCTCCATGGTAGTCTTGAAGGGTGATGATTGGAGAATCTTTGTGAGAATCTTTGAACTCGGCCTCCTCAAGGATGCATTTTTGATCTTCATGGAATATAACATCCCTACTCTCAATTATAGTTGAGGTAGAGGGAACATAGATTCTGTAAGCTTTCTTGTTGGATGCATATCCAACCATGATCCCTTTAATAGAATTAGGATCATCTCTTTTCCTTGTTTCCAAGGGCACATGAGCAAAGCAAGCACAACCAAAAACTCTAAGGTGATCTACCTTAGGTTTCTTCTTAAACAAGACTTCAAAAGGTGATTTTCCAGCAAGTGCATTGTGAGGTAATCTATTGCACAAATAGTTTGTACAATTTATAGCTTCACCCCAATATTCAATAGGCAAAGAAGCTGCTACTCGAATTGCTTTAGCACATTCACATAAGGATCTGTTTTTCCTCTCAGCTACTCCATTTTGAGATGGAGAATAAGCACAAGAAAAATCTCTCTTTATTCCTTCACCTTCACAGTAATCATGAAACTTGTTGGAGATGTATTCACCTCCTCCATCACATCTTAAAGCTTTAACTTTGAAAGAAAACTGTTTCTCAACATAAAATTTGAAGATTAGGAAGTGATAAAAAACCATAGCCTTTGAAGAAAGTAGATACAACCAAGTATATCTCGTAAAGTCATCAATAAAGGTGACAAAACAGGGCACCACCAATACTTTTAGAAGAGGAAAAATGTACATCCAAGTGTATAAGCTCCAATGGATGAGTAGTCTTTATAAAAGACTTCTGATATGGCTTTCTAGGTGATTTTGCTATGGCACAAGCCTCACAAGGCTTGAAATCTTTGGAAAGAGATTTTGGAAGACCAATAGCCTTCACTTTCTTGACCATAAAACACATAGATTTAAAGTTAGGATGACCCAACCTTCTGTGCCACAGCTCCTTCTTAGATAACAAAGCAACTTCACAAAGGTTTGCATTCTCATAAGAATTCAACTTAAAAGTTTCACCACATCTAGATCCATCAGCAAGGATCTCATCATTTTTCTTGATATAACAAGTATTGGAGTTGAACTTTACATCACAACCATTATCAAGCAACTTTCCCACACTAATTAAGTCCTTTGTGAGTTTTGGAATAAAAAGAACATTAGAAAGTGCAAGAACTTTTGAAGAAGCAAGTTTCAATGATATGTTGCCAATTCATTCTAGTGGGCACTCATGATCATTAGCAATGTAAATAGATCTCTTGAGTCCTTTGTAAGGTACAATTGAGTCAAATGACTCCTTTGAACAGCACATATGTGAAGAAGCTCCGCTATCTATGTACCAAGCATCTTTCTTGAAAGGTGATGAAGAAAAACTAGACACCATGAGTGATCCTTCTCCATCACTTGCAACAGAATCTTCTTCAATCTCTTTGGAGAGATTAGCTTGCATGAGTTGGTTTTTCTTCTTAAAGCAATTAGAGGCATAGTGCCCCTTCTTGCCACAGAAGAAACACTTCACTTTCTTCTTCTTGGTCTTTGAGTTAGAAGGATGAGATGTATCATCTTATTTACCATCTTTGTCTCGATCTTTGGCTTTGTCTTTGTTGGATGCTTGAGAGAACTGGTTCTTACTCCTTCCTTTATGCTTGTCTTTGATAAAGATGGCTTTGTCACTTCCACCATGTTCGAGTTTGTTCATCTTGGAGAGTTTATAGCTTTGTCTAGATTCTTCAGAAATAAGAATTCCTTGGAGAGTTTCTAAATTAGGCAACTCCTCCTTAATAGCAAAAGACTGAACAAGATTACCATAGTCATCTCTCAAGCCATTCAGTATGACTTGAACTAGCTCATCTTGGTTAATAGTAATACCAACACAAGAAAGCTCTCTATGTAAATCTTTAACTCTCAGAACATAGTTTGATGCACTCTCTTCACTTCTTTGGAAACTTTGGAAAATCTGATTCCTAAGAGTGAGTATTCTAGAAGTATTCTTTGCTTCATAGATGGACTTTAGTGCATCCCAAGCTTCTTTGGCTGTAGTGCAAGATCCGATCTCTCTCAGAATTTCATTAGATACATTCATCTTAATGAAATGTAGAGCCATTCTAGCTCTTTTCCTATACTTAGGAATTTCAGCTTGTGTTTGAGGCTCCTTCTCAACACCAAGCACAATATCCATAACATCTTGGAGTATCGAAATAGACTCCATTCTGAACTTCCAAATTGAGTAATTAGAAGTGTTTAGTCTTTCATTGGCTTCTAGAAGATATCCTCCATGAGATGCCATTTTAATGAAGACTTCTTAGTTATTGGACTGCAATATGTTTGAGCTTGTTCCAATCAGACTTAAAGTTGTTGCTCTCTTTCACTATAGGTATTTTCAAGGATGTTCTACCTTCATATGTGAAACACTTGCAACTGTATTTGAGATGAATCTCAAATATTCCACAAGACAAGTTATCTAGATCAGACACACAAAGTGGATTGAGACACTTTGGCTGGTTTGAATCCTACTTTTGGCACATGTGAAATGCTTCAAAAGAAAACACAATTGACTCTCAAAAGGCTCAAAAGGTGTTCAATTAGTTCAAACTCGGTCTTGATCTTTAGTTTCTTGTGTAGGATGCTCAAAACAATGGATTCTGAACAAAGCAAGATTGAATCAAATCAAAATGCTGTCACTCAGATTTTGGACCTATTTCTATCTTCTTTAAGAGCTTATAACTCTTGCTAGACACATCAAATTAATTTGGTTTCCATTTCTATGAAAGTATAGATCATAAGCTTTCCATCAAGCTATAACACTACTATCTTTGGATCTATAAGCAAGGAAATAAAAGGGATTGAAAATCTTTGATTTTCACACGTGCGAAATTCCATAATTCTGTACTATCACTTTTCAGGTCTGAAAATTCAGTTCCAATCCGATTTGATCCAAATACACAACAGAGAAGAGTGAGAAAAAGGCAAAACTGCTTTTTTGCTTGATTTAGCTCTGAATTTCTTGTACAATCAGAGATGTTAGCATGCAAAGCTTAATTTGGCTCTGATACCATGACAAAATTTCCAGATTTCACACGTGTGGGGAATGTCCACAAGTATGATGGATCTAATTAAGCTTTGTGATTAGCACAGTAACCTGATTCTAGATTGATTAACAAGATCTAGTTCAAAAGAAATGGCTTAACCACAATCTAGCATGCTAAGCAATAGAATATGATAGTAATGAACCAATAATGAGCAAAAGTACAAGATATCAGTGTATAAGCATTAGCTTCAACATGAGTTAGAGAGAGAAAAGTAGAGAGATAACAAGCAAAATTGTTTAGATCCAAAATGACATGAGATAGCTACAAAACTTTGGTTCTTCATCATTGATTGTGAGGAGAGCTACACATATTTATGGAGTTTGAGGTAGCTCGAGGTAGAACCACATCCATTCATTACAAAATGACATCTAAAGTGACATCTGGAGTCTATGTGACATTTGTCACTTCCCATGCATGAAATTCTACCAACTTTTTACAAGTGTACTAGTTCTAACTAGAAATGTCCAAATCATCATGCATGTGTCCATTACACTTTGTGCATGCCTTGCATGTCACTATGGATCACTTACAATTAATGCATGTGAATTGCCATGAGTTTCTACAAGCATGACTTTTCTAATTCTATGTCTACAAACTATATGTAAGTTGTACTCATCAATCTAGATATTACATATTCATGTAGCTCGAGTTCTATCTAGGCCAAACTTGACATTTTGCATTTATGAACTACATACTTGCATGGTACAATATTTGTAGCAAGCCAAGAAATCAATATGGATTGTTTTTCAATTTTAACACCATTGCCTTATCAGCCAACTCTAGATTTCATTCTAGGAGTAAGCACATTGAACTGAAGTATCATTTTGTCAGAAGCAAAGTTCTCAACGAAGAGGTCAGATTGCAAAACTGTAGAACGCAAGATATGACAACGGATATTTTTACCAAAGCATTAAGTTTGGAAGCGCACAGAAGATTCTATGTAAAACTAAGTTTAAAGGTCAAGGCATTCAAGTATTCAGATTAAGGAGGAGTGTTGGATTATTCTCTTTCTTACTAATCGACTAATCGGTTTAATCCTCATCCATTGTTTATCCAGTTCTACGGATTTTCTCGTGTTTTTATACAGTCTACAAAATTACAAGTGTTTTTACACAGTCTGCAGAGATACATGGAGTTTGACAATAGTGTCGCATTTTCTCTCTCTACAATCCAGACAGTGTCGCCTGTCAAGAATTACGAGTAAACTTACAGTGTCGCATTTTTCGCATTTTTGTGACACCGTCGTCTGTCAAGAATTACGTGTAAAAATACAATGTCGTCTTTTTCACATTTTTCGTCTATTAGGATTTGCGAGTAAAACTGTAGAGTTGCATTTTTCGCATAGTGTCTCAAATGTTAAGGAAATGACTCTAGCAAATTGTGAAGCTACCCCAATATTAAGGAAATGAGATTTTATGACATTGTCATTTTTTTTCGCAAAAAGTCAACACTGTCGCCTGTGGTAGTTTTAGTTCATTTTTGCAGAGTAACAGTTTTAGTTCATTTATGCAGACAGATTAATTACGGCCAATGTTCACTACCTATCATCAATCAATTTCTGAGAAGGAACTGGATGAATGCCAGTGGACTCCATCCAACTGGCAATCGCATTTGACAACCTAATTACTTAGTATAAATCAGTTGTTCATACATCTCATTCTCAATGATCAAGCAAGAAGGAGTTGAGCGTTATTACATGACGTTTCCTACGCTCTCATCAAGCCAATCGTTCACAATCAGAAAGTATTGTTGTTAGCTCTCTATCAAGCTTTCAAGCTTGAACTCTCTCGAGCACTCTAGCTCAGTCTTTTAGAGATTTATTTTAGAGTTGTTATTGCGCTACTGCTTATCAATAGAGTTGCTTATTTCAGACTTATTCTCAGTTACTCAAAGACAACTTAGAGTGTGCAGTTTCTATCCGCTATTGTCTTGCACTCATTAGCATCTGATTTGTTTTCTGAATCAATACTATTTTTTATTGCATTCAGTATATGTCAGAATGCATGCATCTCTACATTGCTTTTGTAATTGATAGAAATTGTCTGAGAATTCGATACCTTATGTTTGGCTAGTATCTAACAAAAGTTAGTTGCTAACTATTGAACGTGATTTCCATCACTACTGCTTTGTTCAATTTTTGATAGGCGTAGTCATGCATTGGAAGTAGGAAGTTTCTGCATTCCGTTATCTACCTATTTCTGACATAAGACAGTTGACTCCAAGACACCCTTTGAAGCCTACTACGGCTACAAACCAAGTCTGAAACATTTACAGATATTTGGATGTTTCTGCTATGCTCAAATACCATCTGATCTGAGGAAGAAACTAACCTAGTAAGATGTAAGTATATCTTTATCGGCTATTCAATGCCACACAAGGCATATCGTATCTATGATATTGATACATGTTAGATCTCAGTCAGCGACGTTGTCTTTTTTGAAGACAAATTCCATAATTTCAAGCAGAAGCAGCCAATGCGGGAGTCTGTCACGGCAGCCCCATTCTCCATCGATAGGCATCGACCTACGAATGTTCAAATGTAGGAGTTTGTCCCAACAGTTCCATTTACAATCGATGGGCCTAGACCCATGACTGTTCAACCACAAGCTGAAGTTATCCCAATCATTTACCCAAGAGAAACATCCACTCAAGCATCTACAGTTCGAAGGTCTGCAAGGCAACGACAACAAACTGATCGCTTTGTTTCTTAGTCATGATGAACCTGCCACTATTGCAGAAGCACTGTCAATGCCCAATGAAGACGAATGGAAAGTAGGCATGGATGCTGAGTACCATTCCTTGATGAAGAACAAGACTTGGAGTCTTGTTAATCCTCCTGCAGGTGTAAAGCCTATTGACTCTAAATGGATCTTCAAGCTTAAGCTTAAGCCAGATGGATCAATATCCAAATGGAAAGCTCGTTTAGTGGTTAAAGGATTTGAGCAAGTTTATGGAATAGATTACATTGACACCATCGGTCCAGTGGTAAAGCATCAATCTATTCGCACCTTGCTAGCTATAGCTGCTGCAGAGGATTTGGACATTCACCAAATGGATGTCCAGACAACATTCCTTCACAGATACATACAAGAAGACATATTTATTTATCAACCAGAAGGTTACGTCCTTCAAGGCAAAGAGCATTTGGTATGTAGATTGCATAAGGCATTATATGGTTTTAAGCAAGCTCCCAAGGCCTGGTATGATAGAATAAATCACTTCTTGTTGCAGCATAACTTCACTTCTTGTTCCACAGACTCTAATGTATATCTCAGACGAAAAGGGTCAAGCTATGTTATAATAGCATTATACGTTGATGATTCCTTGATTATCAACAATTCAAATCAGTTATTATAGGAAACCAAATCTCTGCTTTCATCAAAATTTGAGATGACTGATTTAGGCCCAGTCCATTACCTACTCGGTATGGAGATTCACAAAGATTGCGCAAGCAGAAGGATTACTATAAGCAAGATTCCTATCTTATCAATGTACTTCGCAGATATGGTGTTGAAAATGGAAAATCGTCTATCTTGACTTTTGGCTGTGAAAAAGTTTTTTCTATGTGTATGTAATGTTCCATATTGAAAATGCCAAATTTGGCCTAGAAAAAACTCGAGCTACATGGTTATATGAATCTAGTTTGTCAAGTACAACATGCATATAGAAGTTTGGCATAGAAATGTCGATTATAGGCTTATAGAGACACGAGTCATATCACATGCAAAGATTTTAAATGTTCCAAAGTGACATGAAAAGATGCACAAAGTAAGGGACACATGCCTAGTGATTTGGACAATTATAGTTTAGAAATTGCCACATGGTAAAAGTAGGTAGATAGATATGAATGTAAAATGACATATGTCACTAGTTTGTTAGTTTGCACGTTTAGATGTGGAACAAAGTAGATGAGTGCTAGCTCTACCTCGAGCTACTCCATCCACCATAAATGTATGAGAGTTCTCTCACAATTTTTGATGATGAACCAAGCATTGAAGCTACTTCTTGTCAATTTGGATCTTTAACCTTGTATGCTTGAAGTTTGCACTTTCATCACTCTTTTTGAAAGAAACTAATTTTTGGTTACTAGCATGCTAGATTGTGGTTTAGTCATAAATTCTTGAACTAGATCTTGATACTCAATCTAGAATTAGATTATGTGCTAAACACAAAGCTTAATAAAGATCATTCACAATTGGAATTGGCATTCCACAGGTGTGAAACTTCTGGTTTTTCATCATGGTATCAGAGCCAAATTAAGCTTTGCATGCTATTATCATTGTCTATGTAAGAAATTTTGAGTGATATTCAAGCAAGGAAGTTGTTTTTCACTTTTCTCTACCTTTTCTAGAAAAGTGTTTGGATCAAAGAGGTTAGGATCAAGTTTTTCAGACCAAAACTGGAAGTGTACGGAATTATGGAATTCCGCACATGTGAAAATCAATATATTTCAAACCTCTTTATTTCCTTTATTATAGGTCCAAAGATATTGATGTTATAGCTTGATGAAAAGCTAGTGAGGTATCTTTCCATAGCAATTGTTTTCAAATCAATCTGATGTGTCTATCTTGAGCTATAAGCTCATAAAGAAGGATAGGGAGAGTTCCAAAATCTGAGTGATCACTTTTCTATTTGATTCAAATTTTGCTTGTCAGGTTCAAAATCCAGTCCTTGTGTATATCAATCCAACAAACTCGAGATCTAGACAAAGTTTTGAGTCAGTTATTACATTGCTTCAATCAATTTGATTATTTTTTGAATCAATTGTGTTGTCTTTGAACAGTTCACACGTGTCAAAGAAGAAAGAACCAAAATTTGTCTATACTCCAATTCAAGTTGAGAGGTTGATCTAGTTTGCTTTGTATTGTTGGAATATTTGAGACCTATCTCAAATTCAGTTGCAAGATTTCACATAGGATTTGGTAGTACACCTTTCTTGAAAATTCCTATAGTGAGAAGTGTAGCAACATTTAGTTTATCAAGAACAAGCTCAAACATATTGTTGTCCATTTACAAGTAGTCTTCACAATAATGGCTTCAGTAGGAGGATATCTCTTAGAAGCAAGTGAAAGACTAAGTACCTCCAATTATTCAATCTGGAAGGTTAGGATGAAGTCTATTCTTATACTCCAAGATGTAATGGATATAGTACTTGGTATTGAGGAGGAGCCTCAGGCTCAACTTGAAATACCAAAATTTAAGAAGAGATCTAGGATGGCTTTACATGTAATTAAGATGAATGTATCTAATGAAATTCTAAGAGAGATAGGTTCTTGCACCACTGCTAAAGAAGCCTGGGATGCACTTAAGTTAATCTATGAAGCTAAGAATACTTCTAGAATTCTTACTCTTAGAAATCAGATTTTTCAAAATTTTCAAAGAAGTGAGGAGAGTGCATCAAATTATGTTCTAAGAGTAAAAGACCTTCATAGAGAGCTTGCTTGTGTTGGTGTCACAATCAACCAAGATGAGCTAGTACAATTCATTCTTAATGGCTTAAAAGAAGACTATGATAATCTTGTTCAGTCCTTTGCCATAAAGGAAGAGTTGCCCAATTTGGAGACTCTTCAAGGAATTCTTATATTTGAAGAAGCAAGGCAAAGTTACAAACTTTCAAGGATGAACAAACTCAGGCATATTGGAAGTGACAAAGCTCTCTTTGTCAAGGACAAGCATAAAGGGAGGAGAAAGAATCATTATTTACAAGCCTTCAACAAAGACAAAGCAAAGGACAAAGATCAAGATGGAGGAGAAGATGACACAACTCATCCTTCTACTTTGACGACCAAGAAGAAGAAAGAAAAGTGTTTCTTTTGTGGCAAGAAGGGGCACTATGCCTCTAATTGCTTCAAAAAGAAAAATCAACTCAAACAAGCAAATCTCTCTAATGAGAAAGAAGAAGACTATATAGCAAGTGATGGTGAGGGATCTCTCATGGTCTCGAGTTTTTCTTCAGCACCTTTCAAGAAGGATGGAGCATGGTACATCGACAGTGGTGCTTCATCACATATGTGTTGCTCTAAGAAATCTTTTGATTTACTTGTACCTTATGAAGGATCTAAAAGATCTATTTATACAGCAAATGATCATGAGTGCTCTATTGAAGGAATTGGCAATATTCCTTTGAAACTTGCTTCTTCTAAAGTTCTACCACTTTCAAATGTTCTTTTTGTTCCAAAGCTTACTAAGAACTTGATAAGTGTTGGAAAGTTACTTGATTGTGGTTGTGATGTGAAATTCAATTTCAATACTTGCATTATAAAGAAAGATGATGAGGTCCTAGCTCATGGATCTAGATATGGTGGCATCTTCAAGCTAAATCCTTTTGAGGATGCAATTTTCTGTGAAATTGCTCTTATCTCTAAGGAGGAGTTATGGCATAGGAGATTGGAACATCCCAATTTCAAATCGATGCTTTCTATGATCAAGAATGATAAGGCTATTGGCCTACCAAGATCACTTTCCAAAGATATCAAGCCATGTGAGGCTTGTGCTATTGCAAAATCACATAGAAAGCCATATCAAAGGTCTTCTATCAAGATTACTCATCCATTGCATTTAATACACTTGGATGTTCATTTTTCACTATGGTGTTTGATAACTTCCTAGTTTTCAAAGCTTATGTAGAGAAACAATTTTCTTTTAAAGTTAAAGCTTTGAGATGTGATGGAGGAGGTGAATACATCTCCAATAAGTTCCATGATTATTATGAGAGTGAATGGATCAAAATAGAATTTCTTGTGCTTATTCCCCATCTCAAAATGGGGTTGCCAAAAGAGAAAATAGATCCTTATGTGAATGTGCTAAAGCAATTCAAATTGAAGCTTCTTTGCCTATTGAATTTTGGGGAGAAGCAATAAATTTTGCAAATTATTTGTGCAATAGATTACCTCACAATACTCTTGTAGGAAGAACACCATATGAAGTCTTGTTCAAGAAAAAGCCCAAGGCTGAACACCTTAGAGTTTTTGGGTGGACTTGTTTTGTGCATATTCCCTTGGAAACAAAGAGAAAAGATGATCCAAATTCATGCAAAGGAATCATGGTTGGATATTCATCCAACAAGAAGACATACAGAATTTATGTTCCCTCTACCTCAGTCACAATTGAGAGTAGAGATGTTATATTTCATGAAGACCAAAAATATATCTTTGATGAGGCCGAGATCAAAGAGTCTCAAGAAGGATCTCTTATTGTATCTCTTGAAGATTATCATGGAGGGATGGGGTCGAGAATTGAGGAGGAGTCACCTCGAATCTTCTCACCTAGAAGATCACTAAGAGAAAGATCCGAGCCTAAGAGACTTTCTTATGGTGAAGGAAAACAAATGAATATTGATTCCACTAGTTATGCTTATTTTATCTCACATGAAGAGCCAAAGGATATTCAAGACGCACTCAAATCAAAAGAATGGTTTTCAGCCATGAAGCAAATATTGTTAAAATTTACAATTCTAGCTTGACTAGTTTTGGTCATATGACTTGTAAATAGTTAGGTGGTCATGATGTGGCTTGTCACACGTGCCAAATAGCATAGTATTCCATTCATAAGGATGTTCTCAAGTTGACCTAAGTGATAAAACCTTTGGAATGAGTCCAAATCATGCTTAGATACAAGAGAGAAAAAGTAGGAGCTATTTTTGGTAGTTTTTACATTGTTGAGGGATCCCCAAGATTCCAACCCTAACCTGGTAGGGATGAAAGATCCACCAAAATTACCATTAGGGATAGGTTTAGGGCTACTCATACCTGCCCAAAATCGTGATGAATCTTGTATATATAGGTGATGATCTCTCACCAAAATCAATCAAGCAATTTCATGATTTTTCTCTCATATTGGTGCAATTGCTCTCTAAGTTCTTAATTCTTTGAGTTATTGTGATTCCTAATCATTATAGGATTGAATGTGGGTCTGGTGTACAATGCTCAGACTATTGGAGGTCGTACTTTCACACGTGTGAAGGCTTCTTCAAGGATTTGGGCCATTTAGTGAGGTTCAAGCATAGATTATTGGTGGATCTTGATGGTGCAACTTGTGCTAGCTTATGGAATCATAATCTATTGTTTCCATCATTATTTCAAGTATTTCAGGATTCTTATTTGCTATAATTTTTACATGGTATCATAGCCTAAAGGCTGAAATGAGCTAAATCCTTGCTTTTCATTCAATTTGATCACAATTTTTGATCTAAATCTTGTGTAGATTGGATCTTAGTATCTAGCATTGATTCTAGAATTCAAAGTGAGTAAAATCCATTGGAGATTGGTGTTGTGTGACTTCATTTGCAGGTGTTTAGGTGTCTAAAACCAGAGGCAAAGTTGAATTCAATCACATTACCAAGATAGCAAGTTTTGCTTGCTCCAAGCATTGATTTCTAAGCGAGTTTTGGAGGTGATTTCATAGAGGAGGCTTTCTAGCATTCAAGGAGAGGGAAGATCAGAGATTTTGGGACTCTTAAAAACTATTCTAAGGTGTAGAGGACACCTCTGAAAGTGATTTAGGTTCATTCCAACCATTGCTTGACTTATGCATCAAATTAGATAAATTTCTCATCAATTTTGATCAATTTTTGCTTGTGATTGGATAGAGTACAAAGCTTTGACAACCACTACAAAGGAGGTACTTTGGATCAAGAGATTATTGGTGGAGCTGAAGATCATGGATTCAGAGGAGGCACCAATCATCTACAATGACAATATATCAGCCCAACACCTTGTTTCTAACCCAATCTTCCATGCAAGATCTAAGCATATTAAGATATGCCATCACTTTGTGAGAGAAATGGTGCAAGCCAAGGAGATTGCTTTGGAGCATGTTCCAAGAAATGAATGTGTAGCTGATCTACTTACTAAACCACTTCAAAAGACATCTTTTATGAAGTTCAGATCATCACTTTGAGAGGGATGAAAGATACACAAAAATTAGCATTAGGGATAGGTTTAGGGCAACTCATACCTGTCCAAAACTATGATGGATCATGTATATATAGGTGATGATCTCTCACCAAAATCAATCAAGCAACTTCATGATTTTTCTCTCATATTAGTGCAATTGCTCTCTATGTTCTTAATTCTTTGAGTTCTTGTGATTCCTAATCATTATAGGATTGAATGTGGGTCTGGTGTACAGTTCTCAGGCTGTGGGAGGCCATACTTTCACACGTGGGAAGGCTTCTTCAAGGATTTGGGCCATTTAGTGAGGTTCAAGCATAGATTATTGATGGATTTTGATGGTGCAACTTGTGCTAATTTTATGGAATCATAATCTATTGTTTCTCTCATCATTTCAAGTGTTTTAGGATCCTTATTTGCTGTAAATTTTTACAAAAAAATGATGCTTTGATAACCAACAAGACATGGGAGCTTGTGGATCTTCCATCCAACAAGCACACTACCGGGATGCAAATGGATTTTTTGAGTCAAATATAATCAAGATGGCACAATCAACAAATATAAGGCAAGACTTTGTGCAAAGCTCAAGCCCATGCCAACAACCCAATATTCCATGCAAGGAGCAAGCACATCGAAGTTGCACATCACTTCATGAGAGAGAAACTCATTGGCATAGAGCCAATCTTGGATTAGTTCCAAGATCCATGTTCATTTCAACATAGATTAATTTTTAGGAGGAGAGTTGAAAATGGAAAATCATCTATCTTGACTTTTGGCTATGAAAAAGTTTTTTCTACGTGTATGTAATGTTCCATATTGAAAATGCCAAATTTGACCTAGAAAAAACTCGAGCTACATGGTTATATGAGATCTAGTTGGTCAAGTACAACATGCATATAGAAGTTTGGCATAGAAATGTCAATTATAGGCTTATAGAAATACGAGTCATATCACATGCAAAGATTGTGAGTGTTCCAAAGTGACATGCAAAGCATGCACAAAGTGTAATGGACACATGCATAGTGATTTGGACAATTCTAGTTTAGAAATTGCCACATGGTAGAAGTAGGTAGATAGATATGCATGTAAAGTGACGTATGTCACTAGTTTGTTAGTTTGCACTTTTAGATGTGGAACAAAGTAGATGAGTGCTAGCTCTACCTCGAGCTATTTCATCCACCATAAATGTATGAGAGATCTCTCACAATTTTTTATGATGAACCAAGCATTGAAGCTACTTCTTGTCAATTTGGATCTTTAACCTTGTATGCTTGAATTTTGCACTCGCTCTCTAACTCGTGGAGGAGGCTATGCTAATGCATTAATTTCTTTGTACTTTCATCACTCTTTATGAAAGTAACTATTCTTTGATTACTAGCATGCTAGATTGTGGTTTAGTCATAAATTATTGAACTAGATCTTGATACTCAATCTAGAATTAGATTATGTGCTAAACACAAAGCTTAATAAAGATCATTCACAATGGAATTGGCATTCCACATGTGTGAAACTTCTGGGTTTTCATCATATGGCATGGAGGACTGCAAGCCCATAGACACACCTATGGATCCAAGATCTAAGCTGTCCAAAGACATGTGCCCCTGAACTCAAGCAAATCAGCAAGAAATGTGCAGGTGTCCTTATCAGTCCATCATAGGATCTATAATGTATTCTTTGGTTTGCACATCACCTGATCTAGCATATGCAGTAAGCACACTATCTCAATACATGTCCAATCCAGGTTACAGCACTACATTCAAGCTTCAAAACACTATGCTTTGAGCTACAATGGTAATACAGAAGCTGCACTCACACTAATCACCTATTTAGATTCAGACTGGGCAGGAGACATGGATACTAGAAAATCCACATCATGTTATATTTGTTTCCTTGCAAGAGGACCCATTTCATGGAACAGCAGAAAGCAAAAATGCATTTCGTTTTCCTCCACATAATCCGAATATGTTGCAGCTACATCAGCAGTGAAGGAGACAATTTGGCTAAGAATGCTACTGCAGAATCTGCAATTCCCACAAATCAGTCCAACAATACTCTAGTGCGACAATCAGAGCTGCATAGCTCTATCTCTGAACCCACGTACTCATGCTAGAGCTAAATACATAGAAGTTCAGTTCCATTTTCTTAGAGAGAAAGTTCAGAATAAAGATGTTGTACTAAGTTATTATCATACAGACAGTATGTTGGCTGATAGTTTGATAAAGCCATTGTCTAGAGATAAACGTTATACCTTAGTAGATATGATAAATCTCAATTGCAGTTTAGATGCATAGCAGTAAGCTTAAGGGGGAGTGTTGGAGTTTAATCTTACTCCAACTCTTCCTAACTGCTCTCCTTCCTTCTCTCCATTGTACTCTCTCAAATGAAACTTGCAGAAAATGAACTACATTTCAACAGCTTGCATTTTTAGACTAATTGTTGCTACAGTCTGTATTTTTTTTCACAACTTCTGACAGGCGGAAAACCCGGCACTGTCTCCTTTATTTTTGCAACACTTGTGTTACTCGGTGTTTAGGCCATTTTTTAAACACTTTCAGAGATGCAAAAAATGCGACGCTGCATTTTTACATGCAGTTTTTGACAGACAACAAAAGGCAAAAAAAGTGACATTGTATTTTTACATGCAGTTTCTGACAGGCAACAAAAAGCAAAAAATGTGACACTGCATTTTTACATGGGTTTCTACACAGGCGAAAACCTGACACTGCAGTTTTACATGGGTTTCTACACAGGCGAAAAACCCGGCACTGCAGTTTTACACGGGTTTCTACATAGGCGAAAAACTTGACAGTGTAGTTTTACACAAGATTCTACACAGACGAAAAACCCGACACTGTAGTTTTACATGAAATTCTACACAGATGAAAAATCTGACACTCTACAGAAATACACATGATTTCTCACAGGCTGTCTACGTCTTCATGCTCAATAACAACTATTCTAATTAGTCAATTAATCAGCTGTTAAGTGATCTTGTAAATGTAAAGCTAGAATAATGCAAGATCTTCCAGTTGTTATAAATGTAAATGAGCGATTGAAGATAGAATAGATTTGAAAATCAAAGATTAACATCAGGGGATGATCTGATAGAGATTAAAATGACCAGAACAGGTCATTCAATAGATGACTCCTCAGAGTTATGATTATAGAGAGAGATATATGTATTTAGAACATTTTCTAAGTAATCCATGATCCTGTTAAACACAGGTATTCATTGTCTTTCTCTTGTAGGTCGTTTGACTTCTTTCAGAAGCTTTCCCTTCCATCACACTAACATTCCTAACTCTACACTAACACTACCCCACTTTTACTCTACTTTCACTAACACTAAGCACAAGCATTCATCTTGAGAGTAGGTGAAAGGAGGAGAGAAAAGAGATGAGATGGAGGTTATCTCATGTGCTCAATATGCATGCTAATGGAGAAGCCATAACTAATAAAACAAGAACAATGGAAATGGAAAGCAATAAGCAAACATAACAAAAGCAAAAGCAAGAGTGATTAGCACACGAGGATGCTTGCTCTCCAATTTGGTAGAGTTTTCTCCTATCAATAAGCATGTAAAATGGTGTACAATAGGTGCCTTTTTATCTTTAGAGTGGCCCTTGCCCTTTGCTTCCTATTGGCTACTTGCAAGAAGGTAGGATGTAAATCCTAACCCTTCAAAAGAAACACAAACTAATCTATGGTGCACAAAGAAGCACACCCCACCTACCACCATTTGACTTTTGACTAATTACAAAACTTAGGAACTTTAGCTAACTCAAACTTTGGTCTTCTAATATCATTTTAATTACATGGCCCAAATTCAAGTTTATTCAAAATTAATTTATTTACAAGTGCTCATTGGAATATAGGCTTATACACGCAGGAAGCCACGGCTCTTGCAACTTATTTCTACTACTTTTGGCCATTTTATTTGTTTACACGGAAATACCCACAATAGAGAGATGAAGTGATAGGAATAAGATTTTCAAGAGATCAATCGGATGCATAGATTTTTTTTGAGAAATCCAGTATATGTGAAAAAGGTGAACTATCCAATTGAAATAGAGGAACTCTATAGGGATTGTTGAGAATAATCTGGAACTAGAGGAGCTTTGGGAATTAAATTGTAAGTAATTTGTGTCTGTGGATAGTAGAGACAAAGACTAAATTCTAGTTCCATTGATAGGATTTACCAAGTGTCATTATGTTATGGATTGGATCAGATTGGAATAGAGCTCTAATCTTAACCTTGTAGCCAAAGATGTATTTATAAGTCAACCTAATCTTAGACATGAATACTAAGATCTGTTGTAGGATGATTGAGTTGAAAAAAAAATTATCAAAATTTTAATGGCTGGAAAACTTGAGGATGTGGAATTATTCAGATCTATCTAAGATCAGGATCATTGTTGATCTACCACCACCAGGGACGATCCGCGAGGTCTACATTTTTATGGATCATGCTAACTATTATAGGATCTTCATTCTTGATTTTGCGAAGTTAGCCCGACCAATTTACAAACTCACAACGGATCCACGTTGGAACGAGGAAGCCCTAAAGGCTTTTCAGAAGCTTAAGGATGCATTGGTTTCAGTACAAGGTTGACAAATGGTTGTCCTTACATTGTAAATGCTTTTTTGGATGTTACTCTACTGATTAACTTTTCAAGACTAGGCCTCATTCCAATGTGTCTTCCTTTCACATAAGAAGCCTAGTGAGCACTTTGCAAAATTGCATTAACCAAATCACCAACACATGTCTCGTACAACGACAATTGAGAACGATAAGCCTCAGCAGCAAGCCAACTACCATGTCTATATAACTAAACAATGCAAAATCAAATGTATTTACATGATCACAATTGATGTAGGGCATTGAGAATTTTCTTGAGAGAAGGTAAATATCCATAAAATGCATCTGCATGAAATAATTATGTTATGTTAATCCATTCAACCTGCAATATGAAACTTCATGCACTGTTATAAGTGGAAGAAATGATTTTCAATTCAATGGGCACCTTAAAAACATAAAATAGAACGTTTTAAAGGGAAAATGCTTTTAGTATAATCTTAACTTACATTTAGATCGTCCTGCCCTCTGCCAAATTTCCGTATGCCCATCAACACAACTAGTGTTACAACTCCATAGATCTCCGATTGTCTTAAAGGTTGACGCACACTCCATATCGATGACGACGCACCGTATCTGCCCATCCATAGGGTTACTGCCAACCCACCCCCATGCACTGGAGCTATTGATATCCTCATGCCTAGTCAAGCCTCCGACGATACCCAGTGTCCCATACCACTGACCATTGCCATTGGCTCTCCCTAACACACATCTCCTGGCCTGGAGATACATCCTGGCTATTGCACGTGCTCTCCATCCACCAACTCCCGAGTAGACCGAGTGAATGACAGAAAAGAAGCCCCACCAATATATAGGCATAGCATAGTGGGTCCCATCAAGCATGCGGTCTTGCCAACGACACGTGACCACCTAAGATGGTGACGTGTGACACTAAAATATGTCGATAACGCCAACTTGCGTCCTACCTCTTGCGAGGCCGTCACCGGAGGACATACCATTATGGTACATAACATTTCCTCCCCCACAAAAACTTCCTTCTATGGAGAAAGCTATCTGAGTTTCAAATCGTCTTCCCTCTCCCATGTGTCCTCATCATTTGACTTACCTTTCCAACAAATCAGATGTTTTGAAATCAAACGATTTCTCAGCTGATGATGTCGGGTATTCATGATCCTATTCGGTTTATAGGGTACAAAAGCAGTCAAATCCTCCAATAACACTAGATCATCGGCTGGAATCAGGTTATCCTTTCTACCAAGTCGTTCTTTTGAGCAACTAATGTGGAATACAAGATGTACTTTAGTTCAAATGAGAAATTCCAGATGATATGCGGTCTGACCAATTTTGTTAACAATCTTGAAAAGACCGCTATAGCGTGGAGATAGATTGGGGCATTTTCCCGTTCGAAGTGTCTTAGAGTTCTTTGAGATTCTAAGATACACCCAATCATCGATCTCAAATTCCCGAGGAGAGCGACTTCGGTGAGCTTAGAATTGGGCTTGTCTAATAATTTCCTTAGCCACCTTCAACATTTCCTACAAGTCTTGCAAGAAATCAGCTGTAGCTTGCACCTTGAGACCTTTGAGTCCAACGGAGATAGGGGAACGAGGCTGAAAGTCATACAAGAGCATAAAAGGACTAAATTCGTTGGCAGTGCTGCGTAGTATTGTATGCGAACTCAACCATTCGGAGCTACTTTTTCCAATCTGATTATCGCCTGAAAACATATGCAGGAAGCATATCTTCCATCGGCTGGTTAACATGTTTGGTGTGACCATCGGTTTCTGGGTGATCCATAGACGAAAAACTTAAGATAGTTTCCAATCTTTCAAAGGCTGCCTGCCAGAACTTGCCAGTGAACTTAGAATCACGGTCACTAACAATATCATTCGGCAAACCATGCAACCTGAACAACTTTTCAACAAAGAGTTGTGCAAGTTATGAAGCTTTATTTTTTGTTGAAATCAACTGTTCCATTCTGGTAAGTCTGTCAACTACTACCAAAATGGCATCATGATCCTCCCCAAACTTGGGAAAGAAGAAGTTGTTTTGCATATATTGCAAATGACCCAACCACGAGATTCAAGATTGTCGTATACTACAAGCCAAGAACAACAGTAAAGGGCAATCGATTCAGATGGAAAATGTAGGTGCAGAAGCACCACAGCCTAACCAAAAAGTGGATCATGATACATTCATGACTAGCCATCAAGAAGCATCAAACTATAAATCCTGGTTTCTGGATTTCGGAGCCACATAGCACATAACCGGCCATATTGGCTGTTTTGAGTCCTATACATCTTACAATACCAAAAGATATGTTCACTTGGGTGACAATAACACACATGATATCAAAAGTGAAGGTACAATAAGATTAAGCTTTGCAAATGATCAATCCGAACTACTTTCTAATGTCCTACATGTACCAAATCTTTCTACAAATTTGATATTTGATCTAGGACACAAAGTAGAATTCAAATCTGATCAATGTAAAGTAGTCGATAGGACATACAAGGTCCTAGCACTCAGAAAGAGACATGGATACTTGTACAAATTAAGTCATTGCTTGTCTGCCTCTAGTAAGGATCTTAATACTTATGTACAGATCAATAAAATTTTACTTTGGCATTATAGACTTGGTCATTTAAATCATGCTTGTATTACATATGTCTAAGCAATCTATTGTTTTTGATCTTGACTATACAGATAGGAAAGTTGAATTACCTATCTGTCAATGCTATTGAGTCGGGATGGAGATAACTACCATCTCTGAAAATTCAAGATGAGGGTTATACTACTAGCCAAAGAATTGTTGGACATCGTTGATGGCACAGAGCTCAAACCAGAAGGTGATGCAGCCATCATCACCAAGTGGAGACTAATAGATGGCAAAGCATTTGCCATGATCACCCTCAACATCAAGGATACTCAGATCAGCCACATACGTGTTTCTCAGACTGCTAAGGATGCAAGGAACATCCTAGCAACCCTTTACGATATCAAGGATGTGACTTCCAAGCTACACTTGAGGAAGAAATTTTTCATCTTGAGAATGTCTGACATAGAGAGTGTTTCGAGTTACCTCAACATTTTCAAAAATATCATGGAGAAAATGACTACAATTGGCTCAGTCATAGAAGATTTTGATGCTCTCATGACTCTATTATCAAGTCTACTTGAAGCCTACGAAAATTGGGTCACAATGATTTCGACCCAAGAGCACTTCACTCTGTCAAGAGTAGTTACTACAAGAGGAGATCAGAAGATCTGCATCCTCGTTAGGCTCAGGATTGGATCCTCAAGTTCTATATTCAAAAAATCAAAAGTTTAGATTCAAGAGGTCTACAAAGTCAGGATATACTAACAAAAAAGAGCAACATGCAATCTGGAGCAAATTCTGGTTCAGGATCAAATTCAACCTCTTCATCATTCCAACCAGTGCAGAAACTATTCTATAGATACTGTAAGAGGACTGGCCACGAAATCAAGGACTGTCAAACTTTGAAGTACAATAATGAAAATAAGAAGCAGTTCCAACAACAAGCACATGGTGCAACAACCAGTCACTCAGTCCAGCAACAAGACGAAGATGAGGCAATGTTCATGACCAAAGTCGAAGAACAACAAGATATCGATTCTTGGTATCTAGATTATGGAGCAACTCAACACATGACTCACCATCATGACTGGTTCAAGGACTATAAGTCATTTACCCACACTCGAGTTGTGCAACTTGGAGACAACTCATCTCATTCAATCGAAGGTGAAGGAACAGTCAGAGTAGAATTTCAGAGAGGTGAAGTCAAATTGCTGTCCAAAGTTTTCCACGTTTCAAATTTGACCAGGAATTTGCTCTCGATTAGCATAATCACTGATTCAGGTCAGAGGGTTGAATCTGATAGACGGCTACACCATTCTTGAAAAATCTTGAAAGGTTCTAGCCTTCGGAAGAAGAAGCGGCTATCTGTACAAACTCAGTCATTGCTACTCTTCTAACAGTCAAGCTCTTCAAACAGGCACTTTTGAATCAACTGATATGCTTTGGCATTTCAAACTTGGCCATCTCAACTTCAATAGTATTCAACAAATGTCAGCTCAGAGTCTAGTACAAGGTCTATCGTCTGTCAGCAAGCCAATTTCTCCATGCAAAAGCTATACTATCAACAAGCATGCTAGAAGCCCTTTCATTTAAGACTCAATTCATACTTCCAAGAGCTTGCTAGACCTTGTACATAGCGACATTTGTGGCTCGATGCAGACTGCTTCGGCAAGGGGAGCTCTCTATTTTTGAAGCTTTATCGATGACTTCTCATGAAGGATTAATACTTACTTTTTGAAAGAAAAAATCTGAAGCATTCAAGTTCTTCAAGCAGTTCAAGGCGTTTGCTGAAAATCAGACCCAAAGAAAGATCTACACATAGATGGAAGGGGAGAGTATATCTCCACAAAATTCAAGGAATTCTACAAGGCCAACGGAATACATCAACAATATACAACAAGCTACTCACCTTAGTCCAATGGTGTAGCTGAAAGGAAGAATGGACATTCATCAAAAGTGCGAAAAGCATGCTAGCCCATGTCTCTCTTCCAAAAAAGTTCTAGATAGAAGTTGTTACTACAGCAACATATCTTCAAAATTGATCCATGACAATGGCCAAACACCTTATGAGGTATGGACATGATCGAAACCATCACTCAAACATATTCGTGTTTGGATGCATAGCTTATGCTCAGATTCCTGAAGATCTAAGAAAGAAGCTGGACGACAAAAGCAGAAAGACGATTTTCATCAGATATTCTTCCAAATCACAAGGCATACAAGGTCTACAATCTGGATACCGAGAAGGCATTCACCAGTAGAGACATTTTTGTGGAAAACCAGTTCATCGACCACAAGGGAAAAGCTGCTGAAAAATCTGACCCAAGGATCAAACACCCAAATTTCGCTCCAAGGATTCAACTGCAAAAAAATGACTTTGACTCCAACAATGAGTCAGAACCTCAACAAGTCAATCCACATCAAAAGACCGAAGTAACACCTAGAAAGTCGGACCAGTCAAGACAGCCTCCATCCAGATTTATGGATGATCCGGCCTGCTACTTTGTGTAGGAACCAACGACCGTTTTTGAGGCCATGTCTACTCATGATGCTGACCAGTGGAAAGTAGCAATGGACACCAAATTCAATTCTCTGACAGATAATCAAACATGGACAGTCACTGAGCTGCCAAAGGACTGAAACCCAATTCCATACAAATGGATATTCAAGGAGAGTACAGCGCCAAAGGAAGGTTAAATCACTACAAGGCCAGGCTAGTCACCAAAGGCTTTTCCCAGATTTCAGATCTGGACTATTCTGAAACCTTTGCCCAGGTGTCAGACATGCTTCAATCCGCCTACTCCTCATCTTTGTAGCCGCAACAGACCTTGAAGTCCACCAGATGGATGTCCAGACCACTTTCCTCAATGGAACTATCGAAGAAAAAATCTATGTGTCGCAGCCAGAGGGATACGAACTCAACGACAAGCAGCAACACTTTGTATACAAAATCCACAAGGCTCTCTACTGGCTGAAACAATCACCCAGAGCCTGGTTCCAAAATATCAATGCATTTTAAATCTAAAATGGTTTCATTCCAAACTTGGAAGACTCAAATGTCTACTTCAAGTATGTATCAGATTTTTTCATCATCATCACACTCTGTGTAGATGATATCCTATTATTCAATAACGATTTGACTCTGATGAAGGAAACGAAATGCATGCTGGCCCAGGAGTACAAGATGACTGACATGGGTCTAGTCCACTATTGTCTCAGAATCCAGATCCATCAAAATCCACCCACCAGATTGATCTTTATCAGTCAGTAACGATATCTCACCAACGTGCTAGAAAAATATGGAATGGCCAACTACAAACCAAGTTACTTTCCACTCAACCCTGGACTAAAGCTATCGAAGGAATAGACTTTTCAAACTAAGATAGAAAAGGAGGAAATGCTTCTTGGTTTCCAAGGGGAGGCTCGAACCTGAGACCAAAGAAACTTTGGATGTCAAGCTAACCAACTGAGCCAACCCCGTAAAAAAAGAGGAAATGAAGCGATACCCATTTCACTCCATCATTGGCTCACTGATGTACGCAATGATCTGCACACGACCAGACCTTGCATATTTGATCAGTTTACTCAGCCAGTTCCTGTAACCCATTGAAAGGCACTAACAAAGGTCATGAAGTATATCCAGGCAATGAAACACCTCAGCATCTGCTATGGAGGCAACCAGTTTGCCAGCATTCTTGAAGCCTACACAGATGCGGATTGGATAGGAGATGTCGATCCCAGAAGATCAACTTCTGGATTTGTATTTTTATATAACCAAGGCCCAATCACTTGGAATAGCCAAAAGCAAACCTTAGTGGCATTATAATCAACAAAATCTGAATACATAGTTGCCACGAATGCTACTAAGGAGGCAATCTGGCTAAGGCACCTGCTTACAGATATCAACCTAGCACAACCACTTCCAACTTGTATGTTTAAGCTACTTCGTCCTCCTGTCTGACCTTATTATTGCTTTGTCTGATTGTCTATTCTTTCGCTTTTGCAAACAACCACACAATCGGGACGATGGTGAATCACCCGACAATTCCTGTTGTAGCAAAAGAGTAGCAACAAGGAATCTTCGATGCATGAAGCTAAGTCCATCGATTTAGTGATCAACTTGACTTCGACGTTGCTAGATCGACTAATTTGATTCCCTAGCCATGCACAAAATTATATTCAATAGAGTTTAACTTTGCGGAAGCGTTGTTTTAAATGCAGTTATCAAAGCAAGAAATCGAGCAGTGTTATTAATCATATAAAACAATTTAATCTCAAAACAATTAATTTGCTAGTAAAAGCACTCTGAACATGAATGAAAATGAGCATTTAAGACAACATTCACAACCTAGATTATTGGAATAGAAACTATTCAGTCGTGAAGAGAATACAATCTAAATTCTGAATAGAGTCACGATTTTCTTGAAATAATACTCTGTAATAACATAAAGGAAGATCAAATCTATTGCGCTCTAATTCAGTGTTCGTGGAGCTTAATCTAAGCAACTGATAAGTATCTATATATATATACACATGGCTAACTGATTAAAAGAATGATTAATGTGTGATTTACAAACATGATTAAGGCACTATGTGTTGTTGGCAGTCGCACTCGAACAAAATCTGATTTAGTTGGCCGGTTGTGACAAACTATTGAGCCGCCAAATTGATGACATTGACGTTTGAAAAAATTTGATGTCAATGAAGTCGATGACGTGGAAGTCAAAGACTTCATAGCTTGTCTTGATCAGATGTCAAAGTCGGAGACTTCGATGTCGAGAAAATCGATGATGTGGAAGTCGAAGACTTTGATGTCGAGGCCGGGCTCAAAACCATTTGTCAAGAAAAGTCGATGTCAGGCATGTCGATGCAGACTGTCATTGACATTCCTTGTATTTCTGCAGATTGTAAGAATATCTACAACAACATAATGGATGGATCTAGATTAGTAGAGAGAGATAGGGATGGAGAGGATAGAAATCCAACAAGAGAGAGAGAGAGAGAGAGAGAGAGAGAGAGAGAGAGAGAGAGAGAGAGAGAGAGAGAGAGAGAGAGAGAGAGAGAGAGAGAGAGAGAGAGAGAGAGAGAGAGAGAGAGAGAGAGAGAGAGAGAGAGAGAGAGAGAGAGAGAGAGAGAGAGAGAGAGAGAGAGAGAGAGAGAGAGAGAGAGAGAGAGAGAGAGAGAGAGAGAGAGAGAGAGAGAGAGAGAGAGAGAGAGAGAGAGAGAGAGAGAGAGAGAGAGAAGTAAGTCTTATCTTTGGTTGAGTAGTGTCAATGGATCGTAGTGTTAATCTTAGTGTTAGTTTTGGAATCATAAGCATGTGCTTGAATATGAACTATGTTATCGCTCCCATGGGAATGAACCTCCTTGTGAATACATGTTAATCCTCTTCATCTCCTTTGATGCTTGATGTGATTGGATCTAGGGTTGAAGGTGGATAGAAAATACCCGCCATAGACTTCCACAATATCAAATCCATATTTATCGGTTATGCTTCTTCAGATATAACTTATAAGCTATATGATCCCGTTACGTCAAAGATATTCTTTAGCAAAGATGTTGCCTTTATAGAGGAGTAGTTTATTGATCTAAAAGACAAGAGTAAAGTTCCAAGTGAACCATTGACTACTCCTGCCATCGACATGACAATCCGAGTCTCAGGTTCAAATACATAGATAGACGAACAACTTATCGACAATGGATGTTGCAACTGAGGAGCAACAAGACCAAAGACATGATTATTAGCCTATGCCACCTCCAAGAAGATCGACAAGAGTGCACGCACAACCTATAAGATACATTGATGAGTCTACATGTTATTTCATTCAAGAACCGTTTGATCTTATAGTAACTAGCTTTGAAATCATTAGTACTACAGTGATTACGTAGCCAAACATTAAGCATCGAAACATCAGACAATTAATTTGTTGCAAAACATTAGACAAATAATTTGTCGCAAAATATCAGACAAATAATTAGTCGTGAAGAACTACAGAAATGCATACATTCTGAGACGAGACTGAATGCAATAAGAAGATAGTATTGATTTAGTATGAAAGAGAAACAGATGTAAATAAGTACAACAAGCTGCGGATCGAAGCTACGTACTCTAAGCTATCTATGAACGACTAAAATATAAGTCTGAATTAAGCGCAACTATTGAAAAGCAGTAAGCGCAATATCAATCTCTAATCAACTCTAAAGAACTGAGCTAGAATGCTCAAGAGTGTACAAGCTCGCAGACTTGAGAGAGAGAGAGAGAGCTAACTATTCGATACTTGATCCTCTTCTTGATCACAAGATGTTGAAATATGAATAGCTATTTATACTAAGCAATTAGGTTGTCAAAAGCGTCATCTAGTTGGCTGTGATGTGCTGGCATCCATCAAGTTAGGACTTCTCAGAAACTACTTGCTGATGGATTAATGCACTCGGTGGCTTTGGTCGTAAACAGCCTGTTTGCAGAAATGAACATAAACTGTCACTGTGAGCTGTTTCGAGTAGTTATGTAGACTGTGTAAAAACACGAAGAAAACTATAGGTCTGGATAAAAGTTGGACGAAGATTAAAATGTCGATTAGTCGATTAGTGGGAGAATAATCCAACAGAATGGACTGGCAGAAATGAAGAACATGACCTTAGTCGAGTCTGCCAAATGCATGATAACTCATGCTTTGTTGCCCAAATCGCTCTGGCAACATGCTGTTTCAACAACAACCTACGTGCAGAACCCCAGTTTATAACTAAAGGCCTCTCAGACAACAAAACCTCTCATGAAGTCTGGACAAGATCCAAGCCTTCATTGAAACATTTGAGAGTATTCGGATGCGCTGCCTATGCTCATGTCCCAAAGGAGAACATAAAGAAATTTGATGAGCATTCATTCATGACTAATTTTGTTGGCTATTGTACTTCTGATGGAATGTATAGACTGTACAATATAGACACCTGTAAAGTGTTCACTAACAAGGATGTGACTTTTATTGAAGATCAGTTTATTGATTTGAAGGGCAAGGACCAGATGCGGTCTACGATTTCTGCCTTGACAACTGATACATATCGAAAGATTATTTTGATTTTTTCCAGGAGTCACTCTATACAGTCAGACCCATAAAAAGAAGAAGAAGCTGCAACTCAGGAGTAGCCACAGCCAAAACAAAGTCAAATCTCATAGCTAGAGATTTCAACCAGAAGATCAACACGAACCTGAAGTCAGCTTGTCCGATACACTGATGAGTTCGCTCACTATTATATTCAGGAGCCAACCACAATTGAGGAAGCTATGTCACGGGTCGATTCAGATCTCTGGAAAGAAGCAATGGACAAGGAGTACAACTCATTCCCGAAGAACAACACATGGACTGCCACCAAGCTGCAAGCAAATAAAAAAGTCAAATACAAAGCAGACAACAATATCGACAGAAGGAAAGCTTGACTTGTGGCAAGGGGGTTTTCACAAATTCCCAATATTAACTACTTCGAAACCTTTAGTTCGGTTGTCAAGCACACTTCCATTTGACTGCTACTATCATATGTTGCTATAGCGGACCTTGAGATACACCAGATGGATGTACAAACGACATTCCTTGACGGAGTTATCGAGGAGGACATTTATATGATCCAGCCAGAAGGCTATATCCTCAATGGTCGAGAAGACCAAATATGCAAATAAAGCTTTGTATGGTCTGAAACAATCATCTAGAACATGGTTTCACCTAATCAACTCTGAAATTTTGCAGAACCCTGTACATGGCAGCAAACATATTTACAAAAGGGCTAAATTAGGAAGCACACAAGAATTTTTGTGCCTATCTTGAATTTGAAAATCAAGGCATTCAAGGATCCAGATTAAGGGGGGGTGTTGGATTTCTATCCTCTCCATCCCTATCTCTCTGCTAATCTAGATTCATTCCCTAGTTGTTGTAAATACTTGTACATTCACATACTCTACAGAAATACACATGTTTCGTGACAGTCCGCAAAAAAACAAAGCAATAGATGACAGTGTCCGGACGACTCAGCCGACATCGACTATTTGACTATTCGGCCACCATCCAATTGTTCGTCCATCATTCACCATTCGACTATTCGACTATTCGGCCAACATCCGACATCGACTATTCGGTCACCTCCAACTTATTGTGTGTCACTATCAACTCTAATAGTCGATTCAAACAATCGACGGCTCATCAGTACCTTCATCATGACAGGACAGAATCAAATATCATCCGAAGGCGACTGCCAACAGTACATAGTGCCTTAATCCTATTTGTAAAGTATAACATTCTTTTAATAAGTTAGCCATGTGTATATAGCCAACAACTTATCAGTTGCTTCTGTTGAGCTCTATAGACAAGAAGAACTTTGGTTAAGCTCCACAGACATTGAATCAGCTCAATCGTCTATCATGTCGATCAATCGAGCATCCAGAGTGCAATTGTTTTGTTCTTTCTCTCTATTATTACAAAGGATTGATTCAGGAAGAACGTGACTCTGTCGCATTCAGACTGTATTTTTTTCACCACTGAATAATCATTGTTCCAGTAATCCAGATCGTGTATGTCATGTTGAATGCTCATTTTGTTTATGTTTTGATCATCTCTTGCTAGTAGATAAACTTATTCGTAGATTAAGCTGTATTCATATGACTGATAGCATACGTCAATTTGTCGCTCTAGTCTCCACACCTAATACTCTTCCGCAAAGCTAAAAGAAAAAAAAAACTAAGATAATTTGTGCATGGCTATGGAATCGATCGTGTCGATCCAGTGACTTTGAAGCTGTGATCAAGTAGGACAAACTTCAATTTGTCGAAGGCGGTTTGAATCCGATGTACGTAGTTGCATGCATCAAGATTCCGCACACGCTCACAGCTCTTCCACTGCACCACGTTGTCGCGATATATCCAACACTAGTTTTCTTGGCTGGTTTTGATGATGGAAATGAAGCTAAGGGAGGCTCATTATATCAATCATTCATGATCAAGTCATCAAGGGTTGATAATATCTTATGGGAAGATGGAAATGGAGGCTCATTCATGGATTTTCATGGTGGAGACATATCAAGGAAGGACAAAGATGGAGGAGACATGCAAGCATTGGTTGATTACTCACATTTATTGTTTGGTTGCAGTTATTTTCCAGAGAGTTTAAAGTGAAGCATGGAAGAATAATTGCATTTACATTCTATTTGGTTTGTCATGTTCTAGTTACATCTTGATATGTAAAATTGATGTAAGAAATAGTGAAGCATCCAATGTGGACACTATTCTCTATATCAATTATTGAAGTTATTATAAAACCATAGAAAGGAGGTCAATACTTAGGATGGAGCTCATTCTTAAGATGGATCAAAGTAGTGTGGTTAAATCTATGCTAAAACTAGTTGAAGATGGAGTGTGAAAAATTCAACTAGTTTAGTTGATCTATTTTGGCAATTTTGAGGCCAACATGAAATTTCAACTTACAAATAGATTTATATTTGTCAATAAAGGCCTAAATAGCGTTTGTAATATTTTGGCAAGCAGATAAATGGATGAGGGCAGCCATTCTAATTAGTGGCTAGTTTTCATACATTGCATCTAGACTAGAATTTCTAGGTTTTTTGATGAAGTACCAAGAAGTTATCATTTAGGGCAATTGGCCAAATGACATTTTGGAAGCTATAAATAGTTGTACCTACGTGGAGAAATTAATCATCAAAGTTTCTTTGTGGAGAACTCCTCTCTTTTGTTTCTATGTCCACACATCTCTTGCATATTTCTCAAGTTATCTTGACTTCTAGTGTGTAGAATGTCATTTTTATTGTTGATCTTGCATCCACACGTGTGAAGGACAGTAGGCTGTTGTTGTTGTACGGAGACAGGGACAATGCCTTACTGTTTTTGAGTGCTTATGATTAGATCTATGTGACTTATGCAATTCTAGCATGCCTAAATTGATGATTTCTATCTTGTCGCTAAATTTAGATGTGCATCCAAATTTGGTCAAGATCTTAGAGATCCATCAAGTATGTTTTGGATCTGATTTTTTCACATTGATTTTGCATCATTGTCATCTGACTCATCTGCTTTGAGTGGAAATGAAAAGAGTGTTTCTAAGAAACGTCCTATTACAGATTGGCCAAAGGATGATGTCAATGTATCTCATAGGCCAGACATTATCTATGTCAATGTGTCGAGGACATCTACTCCTAGAGATGTGTTGAGGACATCTACTCCTAGAGATGTGCCGCATTGAGAACGCATCATCAAATGACATCTCCAACTATCAAGTGCCATTGTGAAGAGAGAGATTCACAAGGCCACGTGGGCCAGCAGACGCATACCAAGTGAGAGCAAAATAACTTGTATGGGGATGCTAGATGGTAAAAAGAAATGTGGTCGTTTACTTGCATCAGGAAGATCATTGGAAACATTTGTTGCTCCTAGTTTTTATGGCATACAACGACACAATGCTGGTGATACATTGCAATTTATGTGCTTTTGCCCTACTGACATTACCCATATGTGGCATCCAAATAAAAGCATAGTTGCACTACCAACCATGAATGAAGGTAATTGGTGTGTGAGCTTTGGAATAACACTTATCCAAGATGAGATCGACAATCTAAGAAAGGGTACTAAAAGACAATTTAAATCGATAGTTTTTTTAGTATCAATGTTGATATTTGGTGCATGTCTGAGATAGATTATCTATCTATTATTGAGGTGTAAATTTGTAAACTGAATTTAGTAGATGGATGACTTCATTGCAGTAATGTGAATTAGAAAATGACTTCAACATAGTACTAGTGATGTGAGCCCGCAAGTGTGCGGGTGGGCAGGGCAGGGGGTCATGGGCAAAGGGGAGGGTAAAACTAAAAGACGATTTAAATCGATAGTTTTTTTAGTATCAATGTTGATATTTGGTGCATGTCTGAGATATATAATCTATCTATTATTGAGGTGTAAATTTGTAAACTGAATTTAGTAGATGGATGACTTCATTGCAGTAATGTGAATTAGAAAATGACTTCAACATAGTACTAGTGATGTGAGCCCGCAAGTGTGCGGGTGGGCAGGGCAGGGGGTCATGGGCAAAGGGGAGGGTACAAAATTAGAAAAATGGGAGTTTTTTTTTTTTCTGGACAGGGTCAGGTTGCCTGTGGGGCAATGCGACCGTTGCCCGAGAAAAAAACATGAAGGAATTTTTTTTTTTTTAAAAAGGGTCTCGGGCAGCGCTCACGCTGCCTGTCACAGCGTGAGTGCTGTTCGCGGCTCAGAAACACTAAAATTTTAATTATAATAGATGATGACTTAATTGGAGTACACCCTAAACCCTAAACCCTTCAAAATAACAACACACCACGTGCCATCATTTTTTTGAACCTTGGCAATAAAGAAACTCGCAAAATATTTACTCGCAAAATGCCAAGGCCCTGATAAAAGCCAATGTTGGCGCCCACCAATGTAATCGGGCGTTATGAATACAATGTATTATATATGTAAGTTCTATTTTTAAAGAAAATTTGATGCATACTAATACAAGGCATCAATAGTATTCACTCAGCTAAAACTAGCCTTACGTGGGTATCAATCTCGTATCATATATATCAACTAGATTCGTAGATATGTTCCTTGATACTCGAGTTGATACTGACCAAGCACCTATACAGCTGCCCAATGATGGTATACTATTGCACCTATGTCCCAGCTCAGCTATCGGCGATGGGGGAGCATGCTATGGGGCACCTCTTGTAGAGGGCTCGACTTGGCATATGGTCCCTACAAACCCCTAGGGGTTATACACGTAATAGGGAGTATGTTGCGAAAACCTAAATAAATTTCTCAACAAAGAGGAAGGTGAGATCCAGACCGTTGGTTATTGATCGAACGGTTGTCGAGTTTCCTAGAAACCCTAGCCCTGGTTCAAAGCCGAGGCGTTTTTCTCCATCTTCGAAGAAGAAGGCATTTATTTGTAGCTGCTGCATCGTCTGCTCGAGCTGATCGATCGATCGATCGGCATCAGCAACATCAAAGCGAAGGGAAGGAGCATCAGCGACAGCAGCAGCATCGGCATCTCCATCTACATCAGCCATGCCGCCAAAGTTTGATCCATCGCAGGTAGTGGAGGTTTATGTAAGGGTCACAGGAGGAGAGGTGGGAGCGGCCTCTTCTTTAGCTCCCAAGATCGGCCCCCTCGGCCTCTCTCCAAAGAAGATCGGTGAGGACATAGCCAAAGAAACTGCCAAGGATTGGAAGGGATTGCGTGTAACTGTTAAGCTGACGGTGCAGAATCGGCAGGCTAAGGTTGAGGTTGTTCCCAGTGCTGCTGCGCTTGTGATTAAGGCTCTCAAGGAGCCTGAACGGGATCGCAAAAAGACAAAGAATATCAAGCACAGTGGAAATATTTCCTTAGATGACGTTATTGAGATTGCTAGGGTTATGAAGCCGCGGTCGATGGCCAAGGAACTTGCAGGCACCGTGAAGGAAATCCTCGGTACCTGTGTTTCTGTAGGCTGCACAGTAGACGGCAAGACTCCCAAGGACTTGCAAAGTGAAATCGACGAAGGCGAAGTTGAGATTCCAGAGGATTGAATACACTATTGCGGTTTTAGCGATGGGTCACTTGGTGATGTTTTGAGTTTAGTACACAGTAATTTCCCTTTAAACTGAAATCCATACCTCTCAATCTGAATTTAGATATTTTTGATTTTGATCTGATGCAAGTACAAATTTATGAATCCGAGAACATCTCAAATGAAATTCCTGCGAGTGGTGAAGTTAGCAACCCGGTCTAGGTTTACATCTGATAGTGATATTGCAAAACATTTCTGGATCTTTGGCGATTGCAATGGAACTTTATTATTATTTCTTTCCAGCAATTGCATTTTCTTGTGTAGTTTACTTGATAATTCCTGTTTGTACTTATTGTGAGGCTGTTGTAATCTTTTTGTTTGTGATCAAGCATTACTACAATCCGTTTTGTGTGGTGAAGCGTTCTTGAAGTTTTCCTCGTTTTCTTGCTTTTGCATAGTAACACAATCGCACCTTAAATTCCACCTAATACTCCGAAACAAATCAACATCGCGAATCGTAGTATTGTATGCTATGTAAGAATCCAAACCTTGGGTAGCACATAAATTGACACACTTATTTGCTAGAGTATTCCCTCAATTTTGCCATCTATGTACAAAGTTCCTCACAAATTCTTGAACCACCTAGGTTTGAATAATCAACCCCATATGATGGCAAAGAGCAAAAGTTGCAGCTGCAAACGCAATAACAACAGTAGCAACAATTCACTGCTTTAAAACGTTTTGAGCCTATTCTTGCACGTTTGAAATCCTTCTACAGGTTATTCGAACAGCCAAGAATTTCAACAGAAAGGGAACCTTGTGATTAGTTACATTAATGGCAAGGATCTAAGCAAAAATTGTTTGACTTGTTGCTATGCCTTGCTCACTAGGTATTCATATTCCTAGTTAGGCCTTATTCGATAACATGCTTCGTTTTTCTTCTCATTTTAAATGTTTGTATTCTTTATTGTAGATAATGTGCTGAAGCGGTTTGCTTATGATATTAAGAACGTTGACAACAGTTTGCTATCCTTTAAGCTATTCATTGCAATCATACTAGCCAAATGTGCTTTGCAAAACAAAAAAATCACTCCTTTCCCCCACACTTGTTTTTTTGTAAGTCAAATGGCATACATTTGACTAGTTCCTGATAAAATGTTCTAAGAAGCACTTGTTCTAAGCATTTTCTCAAATAAAACAGTCTTTTCAAAAAGTCTCATTTGGAATTATTTAGTTGGCATTCTTGCTAGTTGTATTTTTTAAAATATTTCAGGCCTCCATAGTTAGGGGGTTGGCCCAAAGATACTCTAGTGATTTTTATTGTTGTACAAGAGATTCGTAATTCATAAAAGTTGCATCCATTTTACTATAGAATGTTAGTATTGACTAAATTTAATATTTTGCCATTGAATAGGGCGTTGATCAGAAACAAAGATTAGTCATACTGACTACTAGAATTGATGTTTTTGTTTTTCATGCAAGGCATGTTTTTCAATTACTAGAGAGTTGTTATAGGTTGATGCTCATCAACCTACAACACTCTATGTCAAAATCATGGCCATCTAAATGGTGTTTGCTAAATAGAATTTATCTTCAGTGGTGCATTTTCTGCACACTAGCTATGCCATTTTATCATGTTTTGTGCATTTAAGATCATAAAATATAAAATTTTCATATTTTCTCTTAAAGTAGTGCCTTTATTTGATTAGCTTTGTCTTTTATTTTTAGTGCTAGCCTTCATCATGATTGAGTATGCCCTTCAGTTTTGAATAAGTGCTAGAAATTTAGTATGTTGGTTTTTGTTGTATGTGTGTGGGCATTTGTTGTGCATGAGATCTAAACCTACTCTTGGTTGTTGACGAAGTGAGTATGGATGTCATACATAGCATTTGTCTATGCTATGCATCATGAAGTTTATGTTGTGAGACTTTTGGTGGATAGACTTCGTAAGGTTGAAGATAGCATAGACAAATGCTATCTTCAAGCACACTTGTGACATTGATGTCCATTATAGCACTTATGGTCAAGGAGATGTTTCTACTACCCGGGATCTATGTCGCCAATTCAGCCGAGTCACTCTGGCATATAGTTCCATATTACATCCTCCTTTTCTTGCAGGAGATCACGGATTGATCCAGCCTCAAATGATAGTGGGGATGACAATGACACTTCCCAACATACATATCAAAGATTGCATAGTACGAGAGTTGGTTGGTTGAGTCACATGTCATACCACGAGAGTTATCCATCTTACCATGAGGAGACGACAGTCTTCTAGGTGGCGCTAGCAATACACCTTAGCTCTACCTCCTGTAGCAGCTTGCACTACATCATTTCTCATTCCCAACAAGACATGATGATAACATTATATGATTTGACTATTGTATCAGCACATGTTTTTGCATTTCATCTCTCATTTAGTCCATTTCGGTTTAGATTATTTAGTAGTTATATCTACATATATTTTTCTTTGTTGTTTCTCAAAGATGTTCTACGTGCTCCCATTTGATACTATGTACTTTTTAGTCTTATATGCCTTTTGGCATGGAAAAGACCAATAAATCTCTCTCTCTCTCTCTCTCTCTCTCTCTCTCTCTCTCTCTCTCTCTCTCTCTCTCTCTCTCTCTCTCTCTCTCTCTCTCTCTCTCTCTCTCTCCCATTTGATACTATGTACTTTTTAGTCTTATATGCCTTTTGGCATGGAAAAGACCAATAAATCTCTCTCTCTCTCTCTCTCTCTCTCTCTCTCTCTCTCTCTCTCTCTCTCTCTCTCTCTCTCTCTCTCACACACACACACACACACACACACACACACACACACACACACACACACAATGGAGTTGTATAAGACGATCATTAAGTGCAAATTTCCAAGGTTGATCTAACATGTTAGCAACATAATTAGATTGCCTAATAGGTGAAATTATATGATCAATATGTTGTGGATTATGTGGACTCCTAAGACGAGACTTATGTGCACATTTTCATGTTATGAAAGTCAAAGCCATCATTCCCAAGGAGTGGGTGAAATTGTGCTAGAGCTTTTGAAATGTACCAACAATATAGTTGGTAAATCAGTATAGGGAAAAGAACACGTTTATCGCTTCCCTAGAAAGGCTAGCTCTTGGTGTCTCGACCTTGCTAGTTTTTTTCCATTGCAATGATAGATGTGTCGTATTTTCATTATATACTTGTGCATTGCTTGAGACTCTCAAATGCATGACGATATCTCTATGTGGGATGATTATGTGCACTATAAGACAAACATTTAGATTTCTTTGTACTTAGCAGTGAGCTTGAAGCATAATTGAATTTGACAAGTGAGTTTTCATCAAGGTGTCATTTTGTTGTTGTATGTGCTTCATCTTAGTGTTTTCTTTTGATGACATCTTAAGCCCGAGAACCAGAATTCTTTTACCAAAAATTCATCTTAGTGTTGTTTTGTTCTTGTAAATGGTTTATTTTACTGTTTGCTTTTGATGAATATTGTAAATCCTCGAATAAGCCAAAGCCCTAATAGTGTCATTTTGTTGCTGGGCATGTCCTTCATCTAAGTGTTTTCTTGTTGCATAATACTCAAATAATAAGGCTGTGTGTTGAGTGTTGTCCAATTTGATATTATTAAATGCACTCTCTTTGTATGGTAATGAGCAAGGTCCATGGCAAACTAAACGGTCATCACATTATCTACAATATATACATTGCAAGAATTGCTCAATCAAATCTTTTGGTTGTTGCTTGAATCAATTTGAATCCACTTGTTTTCAATTTAGATCTATTAGGCACTACGCTAAAATGTTTCCTTTTCCAAAAGTGGCACATTGCTTGATCTTACATATCCATAGCCAATGCTTATTTCTCTTTTTAAGTCCCGTTGAATTTCTTGAGTCTATGCCTCTACTCAATTCTGGATGAAAGAAGCAAGGTTGCATCCCAATTCGAACAGGTCGATTCGAACCGGCCGGTTTGAATCGATTCTTTGAGGTTTGAACCGCTAGGCCAGGTTCGAATCGGAAAACGGTTCGAACTTGTTTTTTTTCATTTTTCAAAAAGAAAAGTCAAATATTCATTGTACATACTACAGATACTTAATGGCTAAACAATTTCAATTTTTCTCTAAATTTAGTATTTGCATCAGGAATCAGGATTTAGGATAATCAGATCTCTTGTGACCTGTCATATCAAAACAGAATGACATTATGACCCAAGTTTAAGAGAACTGCAGTAAGTTGTAACCATATCCTAGCCTCTAGGTACAAGGATCTGTTAAGTGCTCACTGCTTGCTAAGGAGACTCAAGACTGTGAGTGACAAGTGTGGAGTTGGAAGTTGGAACTTGTGACCTGACAATGGACACTTGGAACTCAGGGTTTAGAAATTAGGAGCTTGGAGTATAAGTTATAACTGAAATTTGAGCAAAGGCTAGAGTTGAATCCTGATAATAGTTATTAGAGACTACTAACTACTAACTAGTGACCACTGACTAGTCACTAGTCTGATACAGTGATATGGATAATGGCAAGTTGCAGTTGCCAGCTACTAGCTAGGTAGTAGGTAGAGTCTAGAGTCTAGACCTGAGACCATACTACGTAGGTACTAGGACTGCAAATTGTAAATTGTAATTTTGTTTCAAAGTTGAAACTTGAAGTTGAAGTTCAAACTTATTTGCAAATTGCAATGTCGAGATCGGAGAAAAGAATAAACAAGAAAGTTATGACAATGTTTGAGAAAGTTAAAAAAATTTAGGCTAGAAACTTAGTTTTATCTGACATCTCTCATCATCATTCATCATTCAACATTGAAGTTTGAACATTGAACATTCTATATGACATATGTGACTACTAACTACTAAGTTCTAACTTTTAACATAATACATTAAATACCAAAATCAAAATTGTAAAAGTTTAAAGTTTAAAGTTTAAGCCTTTAACCATTAGTAATTAGATAATCGACTAACAGACTACATAGTACAATTAAAACTTAATTTCAGAAATCAGAAACTTCAAAGTTCAAACTAGAATCCATAATATATCATGATTCATGAATCATAACATAATAGTAAATACATATGCCAGGTGCCTCATGAGTCCGGTCACATGTCTAATGATAAATCATGATGTGTACACTATAAACAGCTCAAGAGTCAATGCTCATCTAGTGACATCTACAGACTACAATGGTCTAATGTACAATAAGCACTGAGCAGTGAACACTCTAAGCTCTCCTGCGCTTGAGTCTCCTCCCACTCGCTAGTGTTGTGGAGCCTGATGTAGCCTGTCGAGTGGCAGGCTCAGCTACGAAATCCCCATCAGAGGCAGAGGTATGATGCCCCTCATCCTCATCCCTGCCCTCCTCGGACTCCTCATCCTCATATTTCTCCTCCTCTGAGGATTCTGATCCTGACGATGCCTCAGACTCAGACTCGTCCTTGTCGTCAAGGCTGTGAGCACGGGAGCTGCTACCCTCTCCTGCTCTCCTCCTACGCTCTGCTCGAGTGACAGGTCCTGTAGAGTGCACACAAAGAGGGACAAACATGTTATTGCCTTGCCTGCAAATTAGTAAATTATGATAATTAGTTCGAACTTCAAAAATTTAATTCAAGACCTTAGACAATCCTAATATCCCAGCTGCACTCTACATGGCCTCCTCATGGAGGAATGCATACACGTCCTCCTCTGACTGGTCTCTTGGTGACAACTTTGGAACCTTTGCCACATCGATCAGATCAGGATTAACCTACGCACATGTCACAATGCACATTGAAATCAAGACAAAATTTGGAGGTCCGAGTCTCGACAAAAGTTAAAATTTAGCTATAGTCTAGTATCTACTATGTAGTATGATCTATTTAGTATCTACTAACTGGGTCTTGGGATGATGAATCACATGTTAGAATTTAGAAATTATAATTTATGGCTCTGCGGTGGTCTGGAGTCTACCCAAAAGTATCAGGTTGGCGTGTACGTACACCAACCTCTCCACATGTGCAGTTGAGAGTCGATTCCTCTTCTTCAACCAAAAGAGCTGGACCTCCGCAAGCCTACAAGAATCAAGATTGAAGACACATTAATAATTATACTATATAATACATAGTACATACTACATTTGAAATTTGAATCTTGATATACCTCTCTGGGCTAATGGTCATGCAAAGGCTCAACTGCTCGCCCAGCCTGTCCATGAACTCGTACAAGAGGCCCAATGTGCAGCCCTCTCAATCTGTAAGGCGCAGGACAATGTAGATGGGCCTCATCCCAAAATGGTGAATACATAACGGTCCGCTCGAATCTCTTACTCTTGGGCTCCTGTGATGGCCCCCACTACACCTAGTCAACGGCAACAACCATCTGCCTCAAGCCCTGATGAACTTTCATCAGTCGTTCAAGGACCAGGAACATAAATGCAAACATGCACAGGGCATGCCGTACAAGTGACAAGTTTTAAGTTCTAACTTCTGACAACACAATACATGGCACATGCATGAAATATTTACCACTACTAACTAATTAGTAAATACTTAACAACAGTCTATAGATTCCAGAAGCGCATTCAAATTTGAGTTGCAACTTGCATACCTGGTGGGGGCAGGTCTCAAGACATCCAAGGTGGACTGTCTCCTGAACATGGCCAGGACCCTGGGCTTCTTGGTGACAAATCTCACCAAGAACCGTGCGGTACGCACCACCTCCGCAATCCATGGAATCTTGGCCACATCCTCGACCAACAAGTCCAGGCAGTGTGCAGCACAAGGTGTCCAAAAGATGTGGAGGCAGGTCTCATTAGCGAGCCTACCCATGGAGACACAGTTTGACGCATTATCTGTGACCACCTACACAACCATACAATGCAATGTGCATGACTTTGGAATTCCAAATTCAAGTGCTTAGTGGCAACTGCTTAGTGAACCCTAATCCATTATTAATCAATCGCCATTGAACAATGAACATTCAACATTAACATTTACAAATTACCATTTAACATTATAGTAAATTGTAATAAGTATAATATATATACCTGTACAACG